>CABFVZ010000913.1:180481-206052 GCA_902151445.1 Timema monikensis
AAAAAAAAAAAAAACGAAAAAAAAACACCCATGCAAAGACACAACCACACCTGATTTTTTTTTAGAAGAAATCACGACACCAATAAGATTACAGCTACACTAGACATGTGTGTAAACATATTTTATACAATAACTATTACTATTCGAATCAGTGATATATCAAACGTAAAGATTGTATAGTCTGGCTTTTCAGATGATGGGGAGGTCTAGGTTTGAGTCCTAGCTGGGTATACAAAGGTGTGTTTTAACCACTCACCCTTAAAGCAAATGCGAGAACATATCTTCTTATTAATACCCTCTTCATTCCTCTCTCTACCTTAATACAATTAAAAGAGAATAGCCTGGACGGATGGAAGGACTTGGCAGGGAAAAGAACCAGAATGTTTATATATCATGGTAATCTTTGATAAACAAACTTGTAATATTATATCTGCACATACAATAATTGTCACAAAAACTGATTGAGTTTTCAGCTTTAATCCCAATACAACTAGGCCAGTTTTGTGAACACACCTGTACTAAAACGCCAAGTTTTAAAAAACTCGTTTCAGATCAATTTTTAACTAAATTAAATTTATATTAGATAAACAAATTTAAATAAATGTGTTATTATTTTAAATTTTATTTTGAATGGAATGTGATTTTGATTTAGCACTTCTTTGAATAACATACTGAGCAATTCAATAATAGCTCGTGGTAGTAGTTTTAGAGTTTTATTCTCTACAACAAGAGCGCACTGGCTCTATAGAGACTGCATAATTAGCACCGGAGCTCATAAATGGTTATTACTTGAGTTAAAGTTAGATCGCAAATATTTAATGGTAAATTGACTCTATTCCCGACCTTGCTACAAAACTAAGTTCAAATGAGAGTACACAGCAAGATATATATATATATATATATATATCCTACTCATATATATATATATATATATATATATATAGGAGTAGGATATATAAACCTTAAGCAAACACGTGCGTTTGAGATAAATTTACTAAGAAGAAAATAACTGAATGTAGATGTTGATATTTGTTTGTTTACATATTTGCTTATATGTATATAGTTCATGTTAGAGTAAAGTTGTAGATTATCAAAAATTCGCAAATGTGCTAATGTAGTCAGTGGCCAGACTAGCCTCAGCATTGATTAAAATTTCTTCATACAGAGGCCATTCGTGCATGGAGAGAAGAAACTTTATTTGTTATTTGTGGTTAGGGAGAGATAGAAAGAAATGTATCAATTTGAGTCTATCTCAAAATAGTAAGAAGGAAATTTTACGGAAATTAATAATAATAATATAATAATATTTAGCACCGCGTCTTACTATCCATTCGGGTTATACGCTTTAAGTACTAATTACGCTAATGGATTAGGAATTGTGAAGGTTGAATTAGAGGAAGTGAACCCGCATTTGCGTGGAGGGAGAGTGGAAAACTATTTAGGAACACCCACCCCAGTTCACCCGACCGAGATTCGAACCTCGATCTCCCCGTCCTCAGCAGTCGAGCTCAACACGACAAGCGCGCTAGCCAACTACGCCACCGAGGTGGGTTTTACGGAAATTAATGATGATTTATCAGATTATACATTTTTAAATTTATTCTTTGAATTATTTAGATGTTTTACTTGTACCAAAAAGTAAACATGTTTTATTATAATAGATATCTACGATTTATTAATTCACGAAAGGTTTATAATAAATTAGATAAGATGTTTAATATAATTATGTGTCAAGCTTATTTTTAATGAACAAGAACTTTTAATCAGTCAATCAGATTATTAGTTCAAAGATCTTTATTTTATTTTTCTTAATTTTTTATACTACAACTAGTTTACTTTGATGCCAGTTAGATATTATCATCATAAGTTGTCGTCACCCCTGCTTGATAATAAGAGACGATGAGGATATATAGGTGATCACGTACATCCTCAATAGATGAGAATGTTTTGTCCAATAGGTTGAGCTTAGTTTGATAAGGCTGTTAGCCGTTATGTATGAGTATTGCTATGATGAGCGGGTAGGAAGTGTGAGGACTTGTTGAGTTACAACGGTAAGCCAAGAGGGGAGGATAGTTCGGTCAACCAGGTATGAGGGATGGCTTGGCGAGTTACCGCGGTGAACTAGGTGCCAAAGATGGTTCGGCGAGCTACCACGGTGAACCAGGTAGGAGATAGCCTGGATGGATCAGTGAGTTATCGCGGTGAGCCAGTGAGGCAGGATGGTCCGCTGAGTTACTGTGATGAGCCAGGGAAAAAGAATGGCTTGACGAATAGAACGTGGTAGACCCTTTACTCCGGATTATTTCTCCAATGGAATAGTCATCCAGCGTAATGCTGGACCACAGATTACATGTGTGATGACTTGTCGCTCTCTTAATACCGCCCTGTAGGGTGATTCGGGGGGATCCAGCTCTTGTCCCAGGTGATTTGGCTCGTAGTTGAGTTGATTTTAAAGGAGTAGTTAGTCCTGTGGCGTTGGTGTCAAGCCAAGCAAACACGAAGAGAAGAGCACCAAGGTCAGAGACCAATTGGTCTAAGGGGATGAACAGCTGTCCGGTGTTCACTTTCTAATTATTTGTGTTTTATGTGGAGTTTATTGCATTTATTACTTTCTCACTATCTTACAGATAGAAAAAGTATTGTGATTGTCAAAAAAATCGAACTCGAGATTTTGATGAATGTTGACGTTTCATGACCCCCCTGATTTCAAAAAAGTGGTTTTTGAATTTCTGTCTGTCTGTATAACTAGATCCTAAACTATTTTACCGATCATGCTAAAACATGGTAGCTAGGGTTTTCATAGGGTTGCCCCGATGGTTATTTGGCATTTATTATCTAACCCTGAAATTAAGGATGATTTACTGACAGTTGAAAAGAGACAAAGTCGATTTTATAAAAATTGGCTCGAACGATTTTGATTAAATTTCATTTCCAAACATTTATAAATATTTCAAAAAAAAAATTGACACTCTCAATATTTCGGCAAAATGTATTTAAGGGTCCCTGTCTGTTGCGTAAATTCTTTTTTTTTTTATCATATCTTTGACACTATTTGAGATATGAAATTACTTATCATTACCAATATGTAGATATATTCATAATACAAATATTTTATCTGAAAAATATTTTTATAAAACCAATAACTTTCAACCTATACGCAAATATACGTATATATACATATTAACTTTTCGAAAACTAAAGGAGAGTATTGTAACCTAAAAAAGAATCTAACCCGAAAAGTTGATGGATATCGACGTCTTATGACCTTCTGAACCATCAAAAGTTGTTTTGCAATGCCGTATGTCTGTGTGTCTGTTTAATCTTAATATTAAGAGTAAATTAATAAAAAGCGAAAAGAGAAAAAAAAATGGATCATCGGAAAATCGGCCCCAACGATTTTGATTAAAATTTGTATCTATGCGTTAAGATCAAAAATAAAATGGCAATTTTAATTTTCCTATGAAAATGACTTTAGGGTACCTTACAGAAGCGGAAATTTCCCTATCGCCCTAAATATTTGAGATACTAAATAACTTATCATTTCAAAATTATAGTACTATTAAAAATATAAATAAACTATTTGAAATGTATTTTTATAAAACTAACAGTTTCTGAGATATTCGCAAATATATTGTGAGCTTTAGTTGTAAAGAGATACTACTAAGTCTTAACGCAATAATTCTCTAATGCCATAGAGTAATTAAATATAAGTAATTCTCTCAAAAAGTTAATGTTATTTTTCCTTAAACCTCTTAGGAGAAATGTTTGTACAACAATGATCAATCTCCATACTAGACCCAATAGTCAATATTTACATTTTTTTGGTCAAAATCTATAAATGAGGAATTTAGTAGCGATGACCTAAATATGTGCAACACCTAATAAAATATCGAAAATTTTAACCGGATGTCAACATGTTAATACAAAGTATTGACCCTTGTGGGTCCAATATAGATTTTTTATTGGTCCAAACATACAAATGAGGATATTAATTCTTTAAAATAAGATTATAAAATTTAAAAACGTGACTCAATAAATGTTTTACACAAGTGTAGTGACATTTATGATGGGTCTGCTAGTGTATATTATTTCATTTCACTTATATTACGGGTTTTGAGTAAATGTCTCCATTTTGAAACAATAGAACGAGAAAGCCCGTGTGAGTTCCGTACCATTTAATTTTTATATATGTTTCTATTATTTGTCCTCTAGTTCCTAAATAGGTGTTAGTTGTTAAATTAAATTTTAAGGTCCTAGTCGATCATTTATGGGTGATAGGGCGGGTTTTATTACATTATTTTTCCCACCCTCCTCCCGAGCGAGAGTTAACTATCAGCCCGCTAGGGCGCCAAAGACTTACATAATGTTTTTATTTATTTTTCTATATAAGGCTCATTTTCGAGACCCCAAATTACCTTACAAACAAACAATGGAGGAAGGAGAGAGAGACTGACAATAGACTTTGGAGTTACAAGAGCGCGAAACATATTCTGTTTTTGTATTGAAAAAGGGGGATTACATCCCCCCCACACACTTGTTATAGTGCTGTTGTAAGCTATAGCTTGTTTCTTAAAGTTTTGATCATCCATTCCTATTCACTATTTATTTGGCTGGGGAGTTCTGTCTCCAAAGAACATGACAGCGTGTCGGGTGTTCGCCTCCTCGTCCGGGGCAGTGTTACACCCTAAAACATCTAATACAATTAGTGCTGGAGTCTTGTAATTGGGCCACGCTGTCCATGAAGCCAAGTGTAATTTTTGAATAAAATTGTAGGATCTGAGACTTTTAGTCTAGTATATATTTTTACTCTACTAGCCTTGGTTGACCGAATATCAGTGGATCTTTAAGTCATGGGCAACCAGACAGATTGTATGGTGCTGTCAATACGTACGTCACCTCAATGGAAATAGTACTCCCTTCTTTGGTTATGTAGAGTGGATTTATGAATAGAAGGAGTTGCGTATGGTTCAAGTTAGGAACATAGTTGTCTTAAAGGAAGATAGAAGAGGTGACGATGTCGATAAGAGCTAAGACAGGACCCAAAGTAGATTCTACCAGGATTTTTGGCAATGGGTTGGAAGAGCGAAGATTGATCGCTGAAATCATTTTTAAGGATCTATTTTTCTGTTATGTTGTGGTGGTGGCGTAGCTACCCCGCAGTTGATTATTTACATGGTTGTATTGTTCTGGTTCATGGTGGCGTAAGACTAGGATGTCTTGGTGGGAGTGGTAATCCGGACAGTACTAATCCAACACTTTGGTCATAACTTTGGTAAACTTATCTTTAAACAGAGTCAATAATTTGTTATTGATTATACAGGGCTAACTAAATCATTATGGATTATTGGCAATTTTAACAAGAAATACACTTGTCACAATAGAAAAATGTCTTTAAAATATGTTTCTATCATTTGTAAAGGTAGATAATGAAAGGGTAATAGGGGTGCTATTTAACACGCCTTTACTACCATTCTTTTAAAATTAATAAAGATAATACAGGTTCATATTTAATTTTGACAATTATTATTTAACAAAATACATTCATCACAAATATAATTTTTACTTTCTCGCACCCCTCGGGTGCCATAGCATGCCAAGTCAAAGAGAGGGAAATAATGTAGGCTTTAGATAGGAAGGGGAGGGGGGAACATAAATGCTAAGATGAGGATGTTACTCAACACATTGTAATGATATTGGTTTGGATCACTTTAAAATATGTAAAAAGTCATGGATGAAGGTAATTTTTCTTTAAAGTAACATATGTAGAGTATCCTTTTATGATTTATCCATGAAGAAACACGCGCTTTTCAGAAATAATGTGAAAATTACTCCACCATTAAAATATATTTTTTATACAACTTTTCTGTTAAAAGAACAACTCCGCAGTATTTAGCAAAGAACGCAAATTCTCTATACCAATAAGAAGCTAAACTTCAAAACACCGTCGCCAGGACTCTTTCTATTAGTTAGTTTTTAAACTGTTGACGAAGGGATGAAGAGGCAAGGGGTATGTCATATATAAGCCGTTTGTGCCTAACTTTAACGCACAGGCAGCCACACGCACAAGTCGCACAAGCAACGTCACACAAGCAACGCAGTCAGGGACTCACAAATGCACTAGCTCACACAAATAAACAACAAATACACAAAAGTGGTAGTCTAGCACAAGTGTGCATTGATATCAAGCATTTAATTGGAGTATGTATAAGTAATTAACAGATGTCAATTAAATAAACCGTGTGTGAATCAACAGCCATCAATAATTATCTTTCTTTCATTTTATAAATATACTGATTTAATTAGTGCTTGACCACGGAGCAATTAAAAGCTAGTTAAATGGTATCTATTCCATACTGTGATGATAGGCGCTCGACCACGGAGCTCTAGACAACCAAAATATTATCACAGCAATATTATATCTGGAAAAACTTCGTAGTATTACAACATATAAGAGAGTGCATTGTAAAGATTATTTCCATATATATTTTTTCTTGTGTTATTAGAAATGCTTTCCTTCTTAATATCCTTCAATGTTATCCGTAAATTTACAATATTGAAGTAGGGTGGATAATAAATACGGTAATTTAGATAAAGTGTTCCCGCATTTGCATGGGAAGAATGAGAAATCATTAGGAAAATCCTTCAGTTCACGTGGCCGTGATTCAACCGAAATTTGTAGCATAGGTCCCTAGTAAAATAAAAATTAAAAACATAATTTTAAGCGTATTCATTGCAGAAGTTTTGATGAAGGACTTTGAATATGTAAAGTTGAAGAATGGATGTATTATTATATAGTGTGTATAGCTAAAATTATCAAATAGCCAGTAATGTGTAGATATTATAAACACGCCCGACACAATGTAAAACTTGTGTGTAAGCCTAAAAATTTGGTCAAAATTGATAGATATTTTCCATACAATTGGTAATTCCTGATTACGAAGGTTCCGGCTGATACTAGGAGGTGGAGAACGTGCCTGATATTTATTTTGATCTCTCTCAATGGCTGGGTACCCTATCTACCAAATCTCAAATGTTATTTGGGGGCAGTGTGGAAAGAAAGGATCGGATCTCTGGCTTAATTAGCTCCATGAGCAGTGGGATCAAATCATAAGGTGACAACGTTGGAAGGAGAATCTGGTAAAGTTGCACCTCCTAGCAGATGAATTTTTCCATAGATTCATTGAAGGACTGGTCTTGCCCATAGATTTTCATCTGAACGGTGGCCAAAGTTGCTTTATTGGGGAATCATGAAGTGAGCTGGGTGTTGAATTGTTCCCAGGTGGTGACGAATTCTCCAAACTGGTCTTACCGGTGGGTGACTTCTGACCTAAGTTGGTGGCGAGAAGTTGGTATTTATCCCTCTATAGATGTGTGAGTGGCTTCCAACAAGTGATCACAGTCTCGGATGAAAACTGTAGGATCTTCATGAACCTTCCATGAAATTCTGGTACTGATGCAGGATAACCAAATATTTGTTTGGCAGGGATTAGGCGTAAGAGAGGGAGCTGGTTATGGACGTTGGCAATGGAGTTGGATGATTCGGCACGTAAAGCAGCAGAAGGTGAGGCTTGTAAGGTCACGTAGTTTGTATGCCCATCCTAGGCATAGATAATAGTGCATATCTCTCAGATGGTGCTGTTGATCCATTCCCTGAGGCAGTCAAGTGAGACAGAAGTTGGAGGTGGTGGCTGAGCTCGGCACGAAGTTCAGATGTTTTCCAGCCTTGTGTTTCTTACTGCATCTGCCCAAATAAGTAATACATGTTGATAAGGCTTTTGATATGTACCACAGTTGATGTAATGGTGGTTGACTCCTCGGGTGAGTGAACTGAGGGTGGACTTTTGGCTTAGTGTGAGAACTAAATTGAGAGGAGCTAATTTGAACACCACCAGGTGTTTATTTATTGGAAGCAAACATTGCTGGGGTGTTGTCTTGAGGTGACCCGAAGAGCGTCCGTTCTTCCACTAGCGTTGTAGTCTGACCTTATGCTCGGACGTCAAAAAATATCGTCGTTCCTACTTGATAATAAGAGATGATGAGGATATAGGTGCTCACGTACTTCCTTGCTAAATGAGCACGTTTAACCAATAAGTAGAGCTTGATGTTATAAGGCTGTCGACCTTTATGTGATAGAACTTTTCGAGTGTGAGGTAAGATAGATAGCAAGGCGATGAGTTTGGAGAGTTGCCGGAATGAGTGGGAGGGAAATGGGATGGCTCAGTGAGTTACCATGATAAGCCGGATAGGAGGGGTGTCTTGGTGAGCTACTATGATAAACCAGGCGAAAGGATGGCTTGGTGAGCTACCACGGTGATCCAGGTGGGAAGGATGGTTTGGCAAGCTACCACAGTGAACCAGAGAAGAGGGATGGATCGGCGAGTTATTGCACTGAACCAGGCAGAAGAAATAGATTGACAAAGTAAACACACCTAAACACTTTACTCCGGTTTATTTACTCAAGGTAGTAATCATCCAGGGGAATGCTAGGCAATGGACGTCATGCGTGGTGGCTTGATAATCTCTTTATACTCCTCTGTTGGTTGATTCGGAGGGACTCGGCCTATGGCCAAGGTGACTCGAAAGGAGTAGTTGGGCGTGTGTCGTCGATGTGAAGTTGAGCGACCACAAAAAGAAGGTCACTGGGGTCAGAGATATTTGGTCTGAGGAGATGAACAAGGGAGGAAGGAGAAAGATAGCGACGATCGACCTCGGGAGTAAAAGAGTGCGATAAATATTCTGTTTCTGTAGATAAAAGGGGTGATAGCAAGTTCATCAATCTTGTGATTGGTTTGCTTTAAACTATTAAATTTTAACTATCTTGGGTATATTTTTTCACATTTTTGTACCTTCTTCTGCCAACATGATTCGCTCTCTGATTCATATACTCAATTCTCGGTTTCCCTCTTAATTTTCTCCCTTCTGTATCGCCTTCAATTTTCGTAAAACCATAATGTCCTAGTATATGTGCTACAATGTTAACTATTTGTTGCTGTATACTTTTCAAAAGTTTCCTTTCTTCTTTTACTTTTCTTAGAACTTATGTATTTTGATACTATGTTCATACATTATATTTGTAACATTCTTGAGTATTACCACATTTAAAATTATTTTAATTTATTTTATTCAGTTGCACAAATTTAATGTGACGATTAAATACTAGAGTAGCCGTATTTATCTACATAATAAATTTAAAACTTGAATTGATTAATGTAAACAGTAATTCCTGGAGTTCTACCTAAGTAATCTCTTATATATTTTTAAAATTATATCTTTACACCGAGGGTGTATTCAAAAACTTTAAATTTAATAAATATTCAAAGAGTAGGCCGCAGAGTCTTAAGGATTTAAAGGTCCTTATAATCAGTACCAATTTGGTGTTAATAAAGCGAATAGTTTAAGCACCAAGTAAAACAACAAATAGAAAACCACGAGGCAGTAAAGGATCAATATAACAAATTATCATGTTTATTTAGAAACAAATTCTATAATATTTGATAATCTTTAAAGATGAATAAAGTGCAGGTTTCCAAGATTTCCCTACTAACTAATTAGCCCTTTATTTTAGAAAAATGATTATTTCATAAAACGTAGTATTAATTAAATATATATACATATAATACAATATTTTGAGTACCCCAAAAAGTCTATTAGTAAATTTCAACACTTATGTTTTATTTTGTTAGTTAAAAAAGTGTAGGAAGGTTGAGGGTGTGTTATAGCAAATGCACCTACATTAGTGTAAAGAGAGGACAAACAACCTTGATATAAATAACACGTGGAAATGTATTACTGAAGCCCACTAGATTTAAATTCAAGCTCCGAACACTGAAATAACGGTGACCACTTACAATGCGAGTCTGAGGCCATAGAACGCTTGTTATAGAATATATAGCAGTGATTTCCTACCTTGGGGTCACGGAATGTTTCAAATGGAGTCGCAATGCTTATGTAAATTTTAGCTTAATATCTAATCCTTTATAATGATTTTTATAAACCTAGAAATTCCAATAAAAATTGAAGTGGTTAAAATGATAGCATAGCTGTTTAAGAAATTGTTCAAAATCCTTTTTGTTATCTAACTCTAGTATTAAGCTTGCTATGGCAGCCATGTGTTTGTATGAGTAGTAATACAAGAGATCATTTTGTTCTCATCCAAAAATATACCAATCAAGCTCATAGATTAGCGCCTAGTAACTGTTAATAATGTTCTTATAAATAATTTAAATTAATTAGGCCATAAAATATCCAATGGTGGTCACACAAGCTAAACATCACATTCGTGTAGTTTGGCTTGTTGATTATAGGGAGGTTGGGAGGTCGGGATTTGAGTTCCTGCCACGTATACCAAGGGTGAATGTTCATAAATAGATTACCAATCTTATTAAAGGAAATGTAGATACACTTTTTAAAATCCTTCCCAAGTACTGTAATTAATTGGGGACACCTCACAAGGATAGTAATATGTGGTGGAAAAAATAATTTTTAAAACTAGGATTTGAAAGATTTGAAGGTATCAAGAGATCGTGAAGCTCCCAGAGATCCAAATTAGGGTCAAAGCCTGCAATATTGGGATAGCTGGACTAGCAGCAAGTTAAGGACGCAACCAAACGGCCGGAAAAGGCGCAAATGAGGCAGAAAGCTAAAGGAATGAAATGGCCCAAAGCTTTCAGCTTACCAAGCATTACAGATGAGAATAGCTGTCATAAAAACTATGTATATTCATTGCACAACATATAATTTGATTCTAGTTTTAAATGACTCACAAATTGGTGAGCCCATGGTCTAAGGTGTTAATATCACTCTAGACTGGTTCGTCATTTACAGGGAGTTTGGTGTATAAATCCCGGTTTATACGCAATGGTTTACCCAATATTCCTTCCTTAAAATGAAGATACCCGTGTATTTTACCTCTCTCATTCATACCCCATTAGTGAAAATAGGGGGGTAGTTAGAATGGATAGTAGGACGTGGAGGGCGCCCTCCCCCAAAAAAGTTCTACACTAACATATATTTCAGATTTATTTGGTTTTCCACTTTCTTACGTTTTATTTTTTGGCTTTGGTTTCGGCAAAGAGGGGTTAATTTAGAAAACTAGACCAAGTCTAAGGAGTTGGACTCACGTCACGATCACCCTCCTCACCCCCATTACATAAATAATATAGAATACACAAAAGCTAAAGTTTAGAAATATAGTTGAAGATTCCTTGAAATATATTAGAAACTGATTTGGAATATATTAGAAAACGAATTTCCTATTTAGTTCATATTGTAAAATAATAATAGTAGTAATATTAGTAAATTGGAAGGATAGTAAATCCGTTTGTTTCCTAGACATATTTTGGAGAAACTATGAATTCGTTTATTCTTGTGTGTGTGTGTATGTGTGTATGTATGTGTGTATGTATATGTGTGTTTGCATATTTATGTATATGTATGTATGTATGTATGTATGTATGTATGTATGTATGTATGTATGTATGTATGTATGTATGTTTGTATGTATGTATGTATGTATGTATGTATGTATGTATGTATGTATGTATGTATGTATGTATGTATGTATGTATGTATGTATGTGTTTGTCTGGATTAAAATATATAATTATATAAAGTTACTACGAAACACAAAATATATTGATGATTTAATCTAAGGGGGAAAGGATGAGGAGATCTTAAAGAGAACTCACCAACATTATTATGGATAAGATTAATGGTCAAAAGTTTGAATTATATTTGGAAACCCTTCAGTAAACCCAACCAGGAATCAAACCTGGAGTCCGCTCCCAGCGACAAATAAGGTCAATAAGAGTATTAGTATCTAGAATACGACCTATAAAATTTTATTCCGTTTCAATTGCGCTTGATTCGTGAGAACTTAAAAAAAAATGTATGTAATATCCTCTCATATCCTAAATATGTCCAATATGTCGATAGAATAAGATAAATTGCCACGTTTAACTTTTGAAAAGCACGAACCATGACGACACGTGCGAATTGGATAAAAGAGAGAGATAGAGGAGATATTGAAATAGAAGTGGTGAGGAAGAGAGAAGGGAAAAGCAAACAGAGGTATGGATAAAGTTTTCGGTGAAATATTTTCTCTCTTCTGTTTATAGCCCAAGGTAAAAAAAAAACGGGGGGTGGGGAGGATGGTGATTCCACAGTATGATATATGACCCGGCTGTGAGGGAAATGTGGCGGGTTGTTCTTGCGACAGAGGTCAGAAGTATTTAGAACCCCCTACCCTTTCTTCCACCCACTCTTCACCACAACACTACCTCCCTCAACACACTGCACTGATATCTCATAATTCAACTTCCATGAGGCTATGAATGTTATGTTCCATGCACTGCACAGTAGACATATTTTCATGATTTTAGAGATAAAAAAGAAATTTAAGATCTAGTCTATTGCACACATTTTATAACAATTTTTGTATTTTTGTAATATAAAATAAAGTACCCCCATAGATTTTAACTTTGTGATTTCATATTATTAGGGTAACATTTTAAGGTAACGATATGCCAATATATAAAATCAAAATTAATTGAAAAGTTTATAAATAAGAGCTTTGTCATTTTTAACAAATCTTGGATATAATTGGATGCCATATTGTTATATTCAAGTATTTCTGACCGAATTTGAGGCGAATATAAAGGTAACGCCACTTGGAAAATTTTTATTATTTCATTGCTTACGTCACCTAATACACAGCAGTTATATTTTAATAAAAAGAGAGCCAAATAAACATTTTTTTAGTAAGTAAAGTATTAACGTTAATTATTCATCGGTGCCGAATTTAAGGGTTTATTTATAATTTAAATTTCCAAAATTAGCCCTGATTTTTGAAAACTTAGTTTATCTTCCACATAGTTGCATGCCTTGTGTTCTGAGTGACGTTACAAGCTAAGACAGTCAAAAGTCTTTCTCCATCGGGTGTTACTTTCTACTCTCTTTACAATGTTCTGACCCTACCTACTTTTTTATATGAGTCAAGTCTCATCGAAATTATAAGAGGCTTCTCAATCAAATTGAATTTGTATTTGCATCTAGGTTTTATGTTTTTGCGTTCAAACTTATCATTTATGCTTGACAAAATGTAAAAACATGCAGTGGCGTAGTTAGAGTTTGTGCCGCCCGAGGTGGTCCTTTGAGTTTGTCACACTCTCAATACAGCCCATACTTCGACAAAAAGGCAAAACGACTGATAGAAAAAAAACACGTTTATTTCTAATGTGAACAATTTAATTACAACATTCTACAATGTTTTTTTTCTTGCTTCTCTGTTAAAAAAATTGTCGATGATATTATTGAAGTCTATTTCGTCTGTTAGAGGCTGTTCTATAGAAAGTATGGCAAGATTTACTAACCGTAAGGTACTCATGGTATATCTTAAGTAGTTCCTGATCAATTTTAATATAGAAAAACTCAGTTTACAGGTAGCAACACTAACTAACAACAGTTATGAGGGAAGGTTGTAGAGGTATTACAATATTTGGAACTGAGTTCCCAAGACTGTAGTTTTGAATAAATTGCAAAAGTTAAGGGAATCTTCTTTCCACGTCTCTGTTTCGTTTTGCGTAGCAGCAGAAACAATACTAAAACTCTGAAATATTTTTCTCTCAACGAGGAACTCTTCCTTATAAATGTCATCGTACTGGTAGTCATTATTTAGTTGACACTCGTATTTGTCATTCAAAAGATTCGATGGAGTGAGAAAGGCATATTTCTCAGTAAGAAGATGAGGCTGTTGAAATCTGAGAGTAATTTAGTTGGATCACTCTGTCCAGTGAAGAAAACTTTTTTCTTCTCAACTCAGTTCAGTTCCGTTTATCAATTCAACACCTCGTTATTCTTCATCAGACATAAGTTTTTTATTTCTACATCCACGTTGACGTTCCATGACTATCCCAATATCTCCAAAAAAAAATTTGGCATTGGCTATTGATTTGTTAACTAGTTCGTCCCTATTTTTAGTTTAAAATACTTTCAAAACCTCGAGCTTCATATCAAATTGTTGTACACTAACCTCTTTTATTTAAAGGTAGGCCTCTGTGAAGTTAATTCATAGAAGGACGGATTCCCACAGGCCATGAAAGCACAGAAAAGGAAACTTTGTAGTGCATCAAGCAGCATTCCAGCATCTGACCTGGTGATTTCTTTTTCACAATTTAACTGTTATAATGCACTTAATATTTTCAAATATGTATTATAATACTCACAGCTTCCCCCCTTGCACTCATTGAGTTCTACTACGTGCTTGACACTTTGACCAGTGACTAAAGTCAGAATATCCCAGGGGGCCAAGGAAGAAAAAAACGTTAATCAACTATCTCCCCAGTTAAAAAAAAAAGTAACAGAATCTGCATCAACCGAAGCAGCGTAAATACTCTTCAAATTCAGCGTGGGATTTTTACTTGTTGACAAATTAAGATTTTCTATTAAGTTCCTTGAAACGTCTGAACGGCACTATGTTGACTAACTATCAAATCAGCATTATCATCAAATTTTCCTCTACAATTTTGAATATCAATTCCGCCGTTTCCTAATTTTTGCACAATCGTACTTGAAATATTTTCAGCGGTTTATTTTACCTTTTGTTTCACTGAAATCAATAAATGATTCTACAACCTTAACTTAATTTTCATCGATCATAACGTAGCGCAAAACCTGGCTCGTTTAAACTCCAAGAAAAATATTAGGAGTGCTGTCGAATATACCATATAAAAGTACTTTGCTTCTTTTACAAGCTCGATAAATTTGCTTCTTAATTTTTCGCCCAAAAGTTCTATAAACGCGTTTTGAATAGTATGTGAAATATATGATTTATCAAACTTTTACCCCATTTTGATTTTTATATCATTTTCACGTAGTACTGGATCGTATTTCACCAACAAAGGAACTAATTATAAAAAATCCTCTATTTCCCGTTGATTCAGATTCAGCATAAGTCTCATTATAAATTCCTACTCGATGAACCCGTAGGGCTAAATTCTGTTTAGATAGGAATATAATCATATCCAACAATCTTGTAAGTATTTCCTTCCACTTCTTCACTTCGTTTTTAACCTATCTTTGTTCCTTTTTTATCAATTGTTGCTCCATGTCGGATGTTAATTACCAACTCCTTCCACTGTTTGAAAGCCCGAACATAGTTTACGCAGGATTCATGCTTAAATATTTTAGGATGAAGTTTACACCTCATGTTGAGATATTATGTATATATTTAAGAAATCAAATTTGATTTTTATTGTTTAACTTACAAGAATTTGAAAATTTGAATAAAGGGAAATTTAAGTGTTTTTTTATGTACTCACATTTTATTTATTCTAATAGTATATAATAGAAGTAATTAATACAATCGTGCCTAACGTCTTGTACTTCCCTGGCAGATTAAAAACATTTCTATTTGTTGAAGTAGACCAAAAGTGCCACCCCCTTAAAAGTGCCACCTGTGGCGGACAACACCCGCTTGACCCCTTAGCTACGCTACTGCCAACATGACGTTTGTAATCAATTAAAATAATATTGTATTGCCAAAATAAGCTATTCCTATTTAAATCACACTATTTTCTTGTAAAAATGGCTGCAGAAACATTAATCATGTGGTATGAGAATTTAGGTTCGCAAGAGACTTTATTCCTGTTTACTGGTAGCAATGAAATCACAGTTTCAATATCGACAGGAAACATTGGTAGAAGGAGGGTGGGGTTTGGTTTTCTACACATGCTTCATAACAGTTCTATCCCCCCCTTTAAACCATATATCCAGGTCTCTTACCTCTAACTACCCCTTGACTGTCTGGTGTCCAGTGATTAAATAGTCCACGTATTAAAACGTATGAGCTTATAAAGTGTATTAACTTCATAGAATCCGTACCGATTGTCACATATTCTAATGCTTCAGCGTTTGAGTACAACTTTGTAACTTTAAGTGTG
The DNA here is from genome assembly GCA_902151445.1 of Timema monikensis. Classification (NCBI taxonomy): domain Eukaryota; kingdom Metazoa; phylum Arthropoda; class Insecta; order Phasmatodea; family Timematidae; genus Timema; species Timema monikensis. Next base: position 196,419 of record CABFVZ010000913.1, read on the forward strand.
TTTTATATTAGATATTTTCCCACTATCCCCTCACACAAATACGGGTACAATTGCTGTACAGTCCACCTTTATCGTGCATAGTTCTTAAGTATAAATACGTGGATAGACTGGATATGTAATTATACGTGGTACTCTTAGAATCGACAAATTAATCGTGATTTGGATATACCAAGAAGACGTAACGCAACACTTTGCATTCAAATATGGTGATAAGACCAACTCGGTCGTTGAGTGCATCAGTTAAACCCTTTTTGTGAAACTTCCCAGTTCATGAATCAGGCTAATTTCTGCCAATTATGTGAATGATCCTCTCCTCCTGACAATTTCACAATCTTGGGAAAATAATAGACCCGGTCACAATTTGTGCAGCGCTTGTGTTGTTTATTTCAATGAAATGAGCGGCTCCATTCGTTACACATTTCATGAACTGGATGATTTTTTACCCAGTTCGTGAAATGGACAAGTGAATAACGTGTTTAAACTGGAATCTTTTTTACAGTGACACAGTGACGCGCGTTCTCTAAATACACAGGGGCGCTGGGTACTTTTGTACTCTTCCACGCGTCATTTAAGCCGTCGTGATCTGAAATGTGTGTTGCCGTAACCTAGAGAAAGCCGCGTCAAAAATGACACAAAACGATCCAAGATATATTAGTAGTGGCCCCGGCGTATGAGAACAGCTCGCTGAATGGTTGAATTTGATGACATGACCACGCCCGCTCACTCTCTGATTGGCTGTTGATTTTCCCCCTACCCTTCTCTAACCTCCTCCTGACTCCCTACCCTTCTTCCAGACCACCTTTTCAGTTTTCTAAACTTGTTTATTCTTGTCTCATTTGTTTTTATTTGTGTTAATTGCTTTTTTATGTGTGCACAATGATTATTTTTATATGTTCATTTATATTTTATTTGTGCTCATTGGTTTTTATGTCTGGTTAGGATTTGGAGAGGACGTTGTTTTTTATTGGTGTGGGGAGTTTAATATCATAGGATTGGGACGGGCGTTGGAGTTTATTTTTATTTATTGGCGTCCAGTCCATTGCATCAGGCGTTCCACCCTCGTCATCAGAGTAAACACGAAGCATGAAGCTTTCCTTAAGGAATCACAGCGAAGAGTTTGAGAAATGATTTCTGGCCGTAAGGCCCCTTTAACTTTTCCCTCACTCCTCCCACCCTCCTTACATCGAAAACGAACGAACTAAGTTACACTGAATGATCCCTCCCACAATACTCCGTTGGAATTCTTTTCAGTTCACCCCTCCCCTCACTTCGTCATACCCCTCCCAAGTGGGGTTTGTCAGATGTAGTAACAACAGTAATTTGTTATAAATGTTGAAAGAAGGTTGCAAATACCTTGTTGAAGAGTCATGAACCCCCAAGGCCACTTATTGCATCAGTCATGGCTTTCTGAAGGGCTTTGGTTCAGATGAACTTCCCCATCAGCCCCAAGGCCACTTGCTGCATCGGTTGTGGCCTTCTGAAGACTACAGGTTCAGATGTGATTTCTAAAAATCGAATCTGGTTCCAATGATTCGTTTTTAACACGCCAAGAGCTTGACATTAAGACGGCGTACACACCGGGATTTGAACCTCGATATCTTTAGCACAGCCAATTACTGTTAGAACGGCCGTAATTCCTGCATCACCCCCCACGATTTTGCGGGTCAATCAAGTAGAATGTGTACCTGCATTTGCTTCAAACATCAATAAATCCGTCACCTACCATCTAGTGACGACTTATACCATGCGACCATCGATGCAAGTATAAAATTAATTGTGACGGTACCCTCGTCATCGAAGGGAGCATGGAGGACGAAGCTCTCCTGACAGCAGCGTAGCGAAGAGTGTGAGAGATGGGTCCCGGTCGTAAGACCCCTTTCACTTCACCTCAGTACCTCCTCCTTTGAGGTATGTGTCGCAACTCTTTCCTCCCACCCCTATGTGGTAATGGGTTTTCCCGGGGTCGTCATCGCATTGTCGCAATTTCCTATGTGGTAATGGGTATTTTCACAACTAGAGATCATTAACACAGCTCTGAGTATGCATAATCAAGGATCTTGGAAGCCTTACATTGATTTATAATACTTAGTTAGGGGAAGCTATTCATCCTCCCTAAAAATCTACAAACTCTGTTGCTTAGAAACGTCCGTCAATATGTACGTATGTAGAAATCAATCATGGACTGGAAAAGTAAGGTATAAAGGTTCCAGCGTTTTCGCAGAGTGAGGACAGTATAAAACCACCCATAGTTCACCCGAGCCAGATTTGCACTCACATCTCCCGACATATCTAGATAAGCATGACATTTAGATTGTATACCCAACACATATTCTAACCCCGATATCTTTTGCCGGGTGTTTCACGGCATATAGACGCAAAACCCGAAAGAACAATATGATGTGGATTTGTTTAACTTACCCTATATACTTATTAAAACTTTTAATGTCCATTTACAATACACATACACAGCCTCCCATCGTTCTACATGTCTAATATTTAACAAAAGAAAGAATTAAGGCTGCCACGTCTTACTACTCGTCAGGGACACAACCCACGGAGGATGAATGAGGAAACCAACCTCAGTACATACGCATAACAGGTATTTAAAAACCGACTCCCTCTCCTCACCATTTATTTAGCTAACACGTGGTAACCAGTGATGCTCTTATTGCCTTATAGATTTGGTTGTATCTTAAATAATTATTTTCCAGAATGAACTCATTAATGTACACATAATATAATAGTTTAATTTTGAATATAAAAAATGACAGTACGTTATAATATCTATCATTATTATCGCTTGTTTACATTTAAATTTCAATGATAGCGAACAAAACTGGAAACTAAAATCGGGTAAGCGCTAATGGGGCTGTCCACCCGATAAAAGCCTACCAACATTTGTTTTGTTAGATATCTACTGTCAGAATGTACGTGTGTAGAGGATTAAGTAATAATTATGTTAATGGGTTGATAATTGGGAAGATTTAATTTAAAGGAAGTGAGCCAGATCTGCGTTGAGGTAGAGAGGAAATCACCCTTGGTTTACCCAACCTTGATTCGAACTTTGAACTTTGCTAACCTCAACCGTCTGGCTCCACACGAACAAGCGCATCAGTTAACTACGCCACTGAGGTAAATTATTTCAGAAACAAGAGTATTATAAATAAAATTTTAAATATTTTTTGATGCTTGAAAATATATTTGCTGAAATAATAAATAACATTCATAGAAAATAAATTAACCATTTAAACAACAATGAAATTTAATGTCAACTATTATATTTTGTTCAATAATATATAACTCTTACAAAAATTCCGATGTAATATTAAATACTAATTTAAATATCATTTAGTGCTAGAAAATATATTTTGTTGACATAATAATAAATCGCATTAACGCAAAACAAATAATCCACTTAAACAATAAAGAAAATTAATTTTCACGATTAAATTTTGATGAAATAATATATAACTTTTACAAAAATTCAGAAGTAATATTAAATTCAATTTTAAATATCCTTAAATTTTCGAAACCATATTTTATTGACTTAATAAATAACAATCACACAAAATAAAACAGCCACTTAAACCACCAGCCAAAATTAGAGGAAGTGCACCTACATTTGGCAAGGAGAGAGAATGGAAAGTCTATTAGAAAACCTCCCTAAATACTCTCGAAGCTGATGAAGGAATCTACAGGTTTTATAAATTGGATACTATGCCATGGGTTTGTTTATCTTAACATGAATATTTATTAAAAATTATAATGTCCGCTTCAATACACACACATATCTTCCCATTGTTCTACAAGTATAATATTTAACATAAGAAAGAATTAAGGCGGAATAAATTAGATCTACTAAGGGAATGTAATTAGTTTTTCCAGAGTGGTAAGTGGAAAACGATTTATGAAAATTTACCTCAAAAATAACATTCTCCTAGATCAAACCACGACCTTTGCGTAGCCTGTTTCTAAAATTGAAACTCAAAAACGTAATCTGGCACACATAATTTTAAATATCTCACTAACTTAAAACATATAAGCAATGCGTCTTACTACCCATTTAGGTTATGCGCTTAAATACTAATTACACTAATGAATCAGGAATTGGGAAATTTGGACCCGCATTTGTGTAGATATAGAGTGAAAAACAACCACCAGATCACCCAACCGAGAATCAAACCTCAAGCACCCCCTTAATGGACATACTGGTCTAACTCGAGAGTGACGCCTTATACTATTCACCTCTGAAGCGAGCTTTTATCGCGTTAATTTATGATTTATTAATGCATTAACTTATATGTATACAAATCATTAACATGATAGCCATTTTTATTGGATGGGCTTAGCCTTTTAAAAATATGTAGTCACAAATGAATATTATTTACAATTATATTTCTTCCATTTAAATTTATTTGAAGTATTTTACGTGCACTTGGGAAACATAATGGGGAAATTGTTATATTGCAACCATGTACTCCAGGCACACACGCTTTTTGGAGCATTGACTTTCTGGTATATTTCCGTCACAAATGGCCTTGTAAGTCAGTGGCTTTGATCTCTGAAAAACAGGGGTAATTCACACGCCAGAGGTGTTTCATAATGCTGCATTGCGAGGTCCTCTTTCAAATTGTAACGCTTCTTTTCGCATGTATGTATCTGGATCTTTTGCAGAGTACATTATGCCATAACTCGATATTCTAAGGAGTTTATATCATTACTAATGACTGTCCTGATGACTGGCACCAGTTTTGGCAGCTCTCCAAGACAGGAATATATCGTGACCTTGAAATCGTGAGTTAGGTTATTGACTCTGGCAACCCCCCCTCGGCAATTGGTTTTCCCGATGACGTCATAGCACTGTCGCAACCTCGATGACTGGCGTTAGCTTGGCGACTTGACAAAATGAGTCGAGTCATGGCCTTGAATGATGACATAATTGTTTTTCCTTGATGATTGGCGGCATCTTGGTGGCTTGACAACACGAGTCGAGACAAGAATAGATAGTGACATTGAAACCATGAGCTAGTACAAAAGGGAATTGACCCTGTTCATCTCATACCACGCAACGTCACTCGAGGGAGGGGTGGATATATAGGAGGTGCCTACTTGGTCGTCTATTTACAAGCGTTTATAGAGCAGTTCAAAATGGACAAGTTACAGCAGCTGTTAAATATTGTTAACGCAGTGCAGACGGTAAAATGGTGTGATCTATCCGTCGATCAAAAGTATTCGGTGGATAAATTAAAAGTGGTCAATACAAAGTTCGAGAGACGCCTAGTAGCCTATCTAGATAGCGAGTTTTGTGGATTTTTACCCTGTCGTTTTGGTACACTATCAGATGAAGACGAGTGTGAGCTTAAAAACGAAAGACAGGTATTTACCTGCGTTGGATTAAAACCAGATTCACCTAGTGAACTTTGAACATGTTTAAGAGACGATGCAAAAGCGTCAAGCTATATCAACCTCAACTTTGCGCAACTGGGAAGTTAATACATATGCTCCGTCTCGCACGGTGGACCCTACAATCAATAGAAAGAGTTTAGCTCCCAGGTACGTTCACTATGCTTGGAAACAGGTATATTAATTTTATGTTTGTGGGTCATACGATTGCGAGGCATGACTATATGACTGTAGAAAATATTCACAGTGTGGCTGTTAGCAATAGACATGTAATTTACAAAGTAGTGAACCAAGACAGATAGGATCGAGGCTACATCGAGTTTTGCGACTCTACCTGTCACACGATAAAAGCGACTGAAGTTCTACCCTACGAGAGAATCGAGGAAACTTACATGTGTGATATGACATGTGCTGTGTACAATTTCCGCAAAGAGGACGTTGTGGCTATATTGATCAGGCCTCCACCACCTTTCCAAGCTCAACACCACCCACCACAACTCTTCACGACGCCGCGTCCACTGCCACTGCCACTGCCCCCAGAGTCACAGGAGTACCCGCAGTCAGTCACCCGAGTACCCACCACCAGAGTCGTCTACCTACCAGACAACAAATTCCCAAGCGTACCCACAACCAAAGTCGTCTGCCTACCAGACATCAAAGTCAGTGGAGTAACCCATGTGCCCACCAACAGGGGAGGGGGAGGTAAAGAACGTACAACCCGTAAATATCAAGGATTTAACTGTGTACAAATCTTATTCAGATGTTAAAATTATGGGTGAAACGCCCGATGATTACACAATTGGTCTGGGCAGTTTCGGTAATGTCTTCCTTCCAAAGTATGCTTATTATTTGGATTGTAAGCGATTTAAATCTAAAGCACGCTGTATGATACATCTCGAAGAACAAAGTGTGACTTTTAAACGTGAATTAATAAACTAGGCGCGCTCATATTGTCGTAACACTTTGCTGAATTCATCGTAGATAGCGGTGACATTTTGAAAAACGTAAGGGGGAACGCAGTTTGTGAGTAGAAAGTGTTGCCACTTGAGTGAGCGTGTTTATTTTTCTCCCAGGGATATTTATTTCGCTACATCTCCAATTGCCATTATGCCATTTAAATGCGGCATTTGTAAGGGATCCTATGTTAGGCTCTCTAATCTTATTTGACACAAACATCAATGTCATCAAACACCTCCAAATTATGCTCACCAGGATGCCTTTTGGGACGCAGAGGTATTGTGCAGTGCGTTAGAGCTTATCGAGAAAGAGGAATAAAACAGTGTCAAGTGCTTAGGCGAACTTGAGAAATACAAAAGTTATAACGTCATGCTATCTGAAGAGACCACCAATGAACCGAACGTTATTGTGCTTGAGTTTGTTGGAAGAGTAAGTATGGCCAAAAAACTGTGGAGACAATGTCAATATGGGTGACAGCACCTTTCAGCGAGTCCTGAACTATTTTGGAGGTGACTCCTATTCATTTTCTAGATGCTAGAAGAGATTATATTCTCTTCTGATGTTTTTTATTAGGTAAAAGAGTGATTATATGTGTTTCTTGCTATCACCATTATATAACTCATGTTGTACTATAGTTTTAATTACTTTTATTGGTCACAAGTCTTAAATAAAATTGCATCTTGTAAAAAAAACACTATGTTGTTGTTGGGTTGCATGTTATTAATGTTTTAAATTAATCAATTGCTGATTGTCAATATAAAACTAGAAATAAAATGTTGTTTTATTTTTTTCTAATTCCCTAAAATATGTTGGTTGGAGAATCAAATACTATAGTTTTCGAATTAATTGGGACAAAGGGAAAAAAACTATTATTTCTAAAACCTTAGCTTTTAATCATTATACACCTTAAGTAGACTGATACATCTCTATATAAGTACGAAGTATGTCCTCCTTTGGCAGAAATGACCTCTTCAACACGTCTTGGCATTGACTCCACTAGTGTATCGTACATGTTCTTGACTTCATCATCATGGAACCACACTTGTATAGCACTTTTTATCATTTGATCTGTTGTCGTGCAATTCATCTTAGCTAAGCAATTCTTGAGAATATGCCATAAGTTCTCAATGGGATTTAGGTCTGGTGAATTACCAGGCCAATCAAGCACTTTTATTGTATTTTTCCGCATAAAAGTCTGGACCAATTACGAAGTGTGACAAGGAGCCAAGTCATGTTTAAATGTTCCATCAAATGTTTTCATGAATGGAACAATCCTACTGCGTAATATTTCTATGTATTTGACAGAATTCATCATGCCTTTAAGAGGAGCTAAGCTTCCAGTGCCATTTGTTGTGAAAAAGCCCCAAAACATCTTTTTAGAGGGGTGTTTTACAGTCTGTTGTATATGATCTGGTCGCAGAATTTCAACTTCACTTCGCCTAACTACACTTGATTTGTATCCATGCACTAATAAATGTGTTTCATCACTGAAAAGCACCTTCTTCCAGTCGTTAACAGTCCATGATCGGTATTTTTTGGCCCATGCTAAACGTTTTTACCATCATTTTCTGAGTTAGAAATAGTTATTTCATCGGTCTTGTTACTTTATGACCAACTTCCAGAAGCCTTATCCGTACAGTTTAGGTACTCACTTAACACTATAATACAATAATTCCCTTCGAAGGTCTGTGCTTGTCTTTCTTGGATTTATTTTGCTATTTCTTATTAGAATTTTCTCAGTTCTTGGAGTAGTTTTCCGTTATTTGCCCACATTTTACTTTTCTTTTTGGAGACGATGATCCGGAATCTTGAAATGTTCTTAAAATTCTTGAAACACTTGATTTGCCCACAGCAATAGCCGTAGCTATATATCTCTCACGGTCATATAAGTGTGTTCATTAAGAGCGATTATTTTAGAACGCTTCCTCGGAGTAATATCCATCTTTGAACAAGCAAAAGTAACACGCGATACACGGAACGCAAAATTATAACCACCAGCTGCCACACTGAAAGTCTCACAACTGAACTACTGATATACTAAAACCAGTCAAACGAGTAAATTACAGTCAAGGTCGATCCGTCACACTGCCTCTAGGCAGATATAACCGCTTTCAGGCAGTTCGGGACATCACTGGTAATCACATATCAACTCAGACAAGGAAAACATGTTGGTCCCAATTACATTAAGTAGATGGCAACACTGTGATATTTATCTATAAATTGTTGTGTCTTTAGATTGCTACACAAAGAGAAAGTAAAAGGGTTTAATTGTTTTATTATGAACGCTTCAAATTATCCATAATGTTTGAGACTGAGCTTCTAAGCCAAATAAAGTTGTATTTATAGGATGGTAGACGAGGTTTTTGGGTGTAGACAGTAAAACACAAAAATTGCAGTTTTATAATATGTATTCCCACAACACTTGGAGTATTTATGTTTATAAAAAAAGAGAGATAGTTTTAGAATATGTATTTACGAGTATATCTTACACCCTAATAGGAACAAACCAGGACACATGCTAAGATACATAGGTAATAAATAAATATATATATAAATTAAAAAGATACAAACTCTGTGAGAAAATAATACTAATAAAGACATGCAAACATTGTTTTAAATATTATTCATGTAATTATTTCTAATATATTTCCATTTTTTGTGTACCTGCTTGAGGAACTCTGGTTAAATAGCCATAAAAATGTAATTTATAAGACTAATTGTAGTATTTTTAATTAGACAAACTATTTTTAACATGTAATTAAAATATTAAATGAATGTTATTTTACAGAGACAAAGTTTGTTAGGAGTCTAGTTAATCTAAATAAAATATAGTGAAAAATATATTCAGGAAATAAAATAGAAATGTGATGTCCTAAAGGTGAAATATCAATTATTATCTATAATAATGTTTCTGATTGAAATATGTGACCAATTAATAAAAACTATATTTAATTTATTAAAACAAACACATAATTTTGTTAATCACAATAACCCATTTGTAAATATAAACTTTAAACCAAATTGTTCTAATATATTTAAAAATATATAAATTTTCAATAATAATTTTGTTGGTATTTGTAAAAATAAGTAGGCTAATCTTATAGATCATGAAAAACTAATCCTTGATTTTAATTTTGAATTCGATTTTCCTGGTTAATTTAAAAGGGAAAAAATCAAATTTTCTATATATTGTCGTAAGTAAACTACGCTTGAATTATTTTATTTTAGATAAATAAGGAAACTGTGTTATTGATGATGTAACAGAATCTCCCCT
>CABFVZ010000913.1:206063-221996 GCA_902151445.1 Timema monikensis
CACGATTCAAATTTTGGACCAGATCTCTTAAGCCAATTTTTTAAAATATTCAATTTAATATAAACTGTTTACAAATATAGCTCACACTATGAAAAGTATACTTTGAATATTTATTTACAAATATATCTCACACTATGAAAAGTATACTTTGAATATTTATTTACAAATATAGCTCACACCATGAAAAGTATACTTTGAATATTTATTTTCAAATATGGCTTACACCACTAAAGGTATGCTTGGAATATTTATTTACACAAAACAATTTAACCACTTAAACAACAAAGAAATTCAATGTTCTCATATTTTTATGTAATTATAAATATAGCTTTTACAAAATTTCATAAGTAATACAATTATGAAGACCTTGAAATTATTTTAAACATCATTTAATATTCACAAATTTATTTTGACGAAATTATATATAATATTTACATAAATTATTAAGGCTTTAAATATATAGATAAAAATAATGGGGTATCAGCTTGTGCATCACGGCGTCTACATCAAAATCATCGGTCGGAGTGTTTTTTGAATTTAAAACTGATGAAGGGGATGCTATTGTTATTATTGATATATTATTGACCATTGAGTGTGTTGGAATCCTAGCTCTGTTAGGCCAGATTGCGCACCTCTTTCCAATAACCCTGGTTTGAACCCCAGAAGGCCACGCATGTGAAATGGGGGAGGTAAATACCTGGAGCCCGCAGGTCTTGGAACGTAGAAGGCAGCGCATCCTGGGGTGCCAGACGCTCCTGAGAGTCGTGGAGGGAACCAATGTTTTGGCTCCCCCCGTCCCCCACCCCGGGACTGAATGTCAGGGATTTTGACGGAGACTACACGCCTTCAGGAGCCATGGTGGTTGGAGGCAACTGTTCCCTTGAAGACCGTCGGCGGAAAACGTCGGCCAGATATGCGATCATATCCTCTACAAGGTTATCCACCAACCTCAGACTTTCCCTTGTCTGCGCGATTTCGGCCACCTGCTCTACGACCGTTAGTCCATCAGAACTCCACCAGCTCTCATCTATGCAATTAAGTTGTTAGATTTTATTAGAGTGTTTATTAAAGAGTGTAAGGTGCATCAACACATAGCTTACCATACAAAGAGCCAAAACCTAGATTCCCTTAAGGATTGTAAACGCTAAAATGTATCATGTATAATCCGGGTGTGATTTAATAGAAATAAAAGTTTTGCGCTACTTCAATATAACTCATGTTGAACTGCGTTAATAGTACCGTAGAGTAGGTAACAGAGTAGGTAGCAGAGTAGGTAACAGTGCATATTATTTCATTTTATTGATCTTTGGTGTAGTGTTTATACATCACTGTCAATACCTATTTAGTTTCACAAAGCTTATTGTTTCTACAGACCTATCATTTACTTTCACAATCCTTAAGAGACATTAGTCAATTATTATTTTAATATAAAATCGAGAGAAAGTCCCGGAATCATTTATTTATTTATTTATGCAATTGTAGATATAAAATAATATAAATAATTTATTAGCCTACTTATTCATTAACTATTGAGAAAGGTTCTTATTGTTGATGAAAAGCAGATAGCTATTTTAATCATATTATTAATACAAACATTAAGAAAGTTTGGCTTTTATTCACACATAATTGTAATTGTTTTCTTGCTCCGAACCCAATACTCATGCTAGAGAAAAATAAGTGGCGTTCATGAATTTTTTTTTTAGTGTGGACAAGAAATTAGCCAAGATATTAAACATTTTTTTTTTTCAAACATGAAGTTAAATTTTATACATAATAGTAACTGTTTTCTTGCTTCAAACCCGAGACCCAAGACCCCTGCTAAAGAAAATGATAGTCGCTTATGAATATACATATTTGATGTGTAATTAAGAAATCAACCATGATATTAAATAATATTTCTTAAACAGGTAATAGAACTGGGACTACCTCTCACAGGCAGATCACTATATTAAGATTATAACCATTAGACACTATAAACATTAGTACTGTTTTTTCGCTCTGATAGTCTTATTTCAAAAACATATCAACAAGCCATTAGGTAGAAGGTTTATTTGTCAACCGTGATACTGAACCACGCGTAGTCTAACAACGGGACAGCTCGTGTGTGTGTGTGTGTGTGTAGATTATCTCAAATTTTTACCTTCATTAGGCGTGTAAACCAATCATACAAATAGTAAGAAGTGTTACTTGAAACCTTTTAATTAAGTGCTTTGGACTAAATTTAATTTTAGAGAATACTTCTAATGTTTTGCGAAATTCCTTGTATATATATACAGATTATTATAAACAAATGATAGATTAAATAAGACTAATAGTCACATGTAAATAACGGCGATGCTTACAAACTCACTAACCTAACACTTTAGACGTATAGCTGTATTCGGTACCATTGATTTAGATTAACAAGATACTATCGAATACACATAGCTCAGAAAGTGCGAGTTTAATAGAATATAGAAAATAAAATTAAAATAAAATGAAGCTTTTCTAATCTATGTACCAGAACACATAATGTATTGAATAAGCAGATGAGGCCCTATAGTCAGTTAAATCAACATTTTGAATCAAACTTGGTTTTATGACTAGATTAAGAAATTTTAGTCAATGCTCATAGATTTTATAAGAGGAATTTAAAAATGGTAGATTTTAGAACAGTCATAAATAAACATCCAAATTAAAACTAAATCATTGAATCTGATAGATAATGTTCTTTGTCACTTAGATCCAAATTTTGAATATAACATGGTTTGGAAATAATTTAAGCAAATGTTAATTGATACACATATATTTTCTATCAGGAATTTAAAAATTATAACTTTCAGACAAGTCACAAGTTTAACCCTGGCAAATAAGCTTCCAATTTAAAATTAAATCGCTCTCTTTTTAAGGTATTTAACAGAACGGCTTAATACAAACAGAAGAGAATTTAAATACCTTAAGTCAATGTTGTAGAATGTTCCATTGTCTTGATTTGTCAGTCACGCCGTAGTTAATTTTCACGTGAAGAAGAAAAGGCTGTTCTAAAAGCACCCCCATATATATGAACCAAAACCCCTTTCACCAGAGAACCACCGAGCCATCCTTTCTAATTTAAATCGAAATAGAATCGGACAAATACGAATGGTCTCATCATCAAGGGTGCAATATTACTTTCAGCCACTCTTATTGTTTAAATTGGCTCGATACAATTGAAATTAAAAAAAAAAACTGTTACTAACGATAAATATGATAACGTATTGTCTTGTTGATTTTCAAAATTTAACTTATTATATTAAGTGATCGTTAATGAACGCAGTCCCGAAAATAATTATTTATTATACAACCAACCTGATTATGAGACATAAATTTATAAAGGAAGAAGATCGACACAGGATACTACGGATTAACTAAATAAATAAATGTTGAAGGGAGACATCAGGGTTAGAGTCCCTGTCGTCCATGTGTACTGAGATTGGTTTCCTCCCTCATCGTTCACGGTTTTTGCCCCGGACGGATAGTAAGACGCAGTTCTAAATACCGATAAGCTTAACTTCGTGGCTATTAGCAGGGAGATAGGGGGAGGGTTCGATTCCTCCTCTCATGTTCAGTTGTCAATGTTGCGAGCAAATGTGGGTACACTACTCACCTTGTGACATAAGGAGGTAGGGGGTCAAGTCCCTTAGAGGACAACAAACGCTAATTTCTTCACATATCAATCCCTGGCATATGCTGTTACCAATTTCGTCTTATCAAAATCAACACTTATCTTAAGCTTAACTGAAGAGCTTAGTTCGAATTCCTGTCGTGCATGTGTACTGAGTATGGTTTCCTCCCTCACCGCCCATTAATTGTGCCCCCTGAATGATACAAGTTGGGATGATAAATTTTTGCTTGCTCACTCGTATAGAAATCTCCCTGTAGAGGTGATGTAGCAAATTTTGTCAACGGGTAAAAACAAATAAAAACATAAATATATGGTTTGGTTTATCGAAAGGGTGAAGCGAGTAGTCAGTTTTAACTCCACCAATCTGCATTAGTCTTTCTGTCTGTGTTTGATATGTCTCAAAATAACTTTTGAACGCATCAACAGATTTAAATCAAACTTGGCAATGTTGTTATTTGTACCTTTAAACATTTATTATTTAGCACCGCATTTTATTACCCGTTCAAGTTATACGCTTATGTACTAATTATGCTAGTGGGATGGAAATTGGAAAGGTTGAATTTACAGGAAGTATACCATCATTTGCTTGGAGTTGGTGTGGGTGACTATTTATAGAAAAAAGACAATACACATGGCAAGAATATGAACCTTGAACTCACACTCACCGACATACTGACAAGTATTTGTACGCATGCCAACTGGTATGTTTTGTAACACAAAACAAAAGCCATACATTCTTTAACGATTTAAAATATATTCATACACTGTCAAAAAGAATTTAATGTTTTTCTTGATACTCTTTTTTTAGCTAAGTTTTATACCTGTTCTGGTTATATGAATATGTACTAATTAAGCTAAATTGTTAGGGATGATTAAGGTTGAGTTTGGAGAAAGTGTTCCCGTATTTGCGTGAAGGGCGAGTGGGAAACAATTTAGGAAAATCCACTCTCGGTACAACTGACCGGAATTCAAATCACGATCTCCCCCGTCATTGGAAGTTCTAATCTATTGTGTAAGGCCTTAGACCATACGGTGACCGAAGGGGTTTTGTAAATCTTAAAGTAGTAAATTTTTGCTTTCATGTAATTTACTTAAATACTGTCTCTATAGATCAAGATAATTTGGTTATCGTTAATATGGCCTGTAGAAATATTTCATATATGGCCATGCTAGGTTGTGAAAATTTTTCTAGCTACTATTTTGAAGGGGGAGATCAAAGTTTGTATACTGGTCGCGTGTATTGATACCTGTTATTTACTCTTCCTTCACGCAAATGTGGGTACACTTCCGATAAATATATTTTTCCAAATGCATAAAATCTTGTGCATAATTATCGTAAATGTGTATAAACTGTTCGGTCACGCAAATTCATAGTCATTTAAAAGCGTAAGACCTGTTAAAGGATAATTTGATTGAATTGCCGTTCTGACGGTCATTAGCGAAGGTAAAAACTCCTTCGGATCTCGAGTTACGGAATGGTTACTGTGTAACAGATGGCGAGATTAAAATCCAGGATCTTACATGTAAAAGGAGGCGTTCCAATTTGAGAGGACCTCGCAATGCAGTATTATCAAACACCTCTAGCGTGTGAATTACCCCTGTTTTCAGAGGTCAAAGCCACTAACTTACAAGGCTATTTGTGACGGAAATATACCAGAATGTCAATGCTCCAAAAAGCGTGTGTGCCAGGAGTACATGGTTGCAACATAACAATTTCCCCATTATGTTTCCAAAGTGCACGTTAATTACTTCAAATAAAATTAAAAAGAATAAATATAATTGTAAATAATATTCATTTGTGACAATATATATTATTGAAAGGCAAAGCCCATCAAATATAAATGGCTATCATGTTAATGATTTGGATACATATAAGTTAAATCATTACTAAATATTAAATTAACGCGATAAAAACTCACTTCAGAGGTCGAATAGTATAAGGCATCACCATCGAGTTAGACTTGTATGTCCATGACGGGGGAATTTGAGGTTCGATTCTCGGTTGGGTGAACTGGGGGTAGGTGACCTGGTGTTCTAGGGGTAAGGTGTCAGACTTCTTTGCTGGCAGCCTGGGTTCAATCTTCGGTCCCGGCACAGATTTATCTGATTACCAAACCCTTCCTTCACCTATGACAAGACATATTGTGAATGTGGGGAATGCCAGGCCTCCACCGTGGTTCACATTCCACGTTAAACTGTAGATCCTCCATTTCATCTCACAATCACCCTACCATTACATATTAGCGTAAGTGCGTATAACCCGAATGGGTAGTAGACGCGGTTCTAATAATAATAATAATAATAATAATAATAATAATAATAATAATAAAACTGGGGGTAGTTTTCACTCTATCTCTACACTAATGCGGGTTAAAACTTCTCAATTGCTGATCCATTAGTGTGATTAGTATTTAAGCGCATAACCCAAATGGGTAGTAATACGCAGTGCTTAAATATTTTAAGTTAGTGTGATATTTAAAATTATGTGTGCCAAATCACGTTTTTGAGTTTCCATTTTAGAAACAGGCAACGCGAAGGTCGGGGTTTTATCTAGCAGAAGTTATTTTTGGGGTAAATTTTCATAACTCGTTTTCCACTTCCCACTATGGAAAATTGAGGTACATTCCCTTAGTAAATCTAATTTATTCAGCCTTAACTCTTTCTTATGTTAAATATTAGACATGTAAAACAATGGGAAGATATGTGTATGTATTGAAGCGGACATTATAATTTTAAATAAATATTCAGGTTAAGCTAAACAAACCCATGGCATAGCATTTAATTTAAAAAACAACAACTATAGATTCCTTCATTGGCGTCGAGATTATTTTGGGAGGTTTTTCTAATAGACTTTCCATTCTCCCTCCTTGCAAAATGAAGGTGCAAGTCCTCTAATTTTGGCTGGTGGTTTAAAAGGCTGATTTATTTTGTATGGATGTTAATTACTATGTGAATAAAATATAGTTTCAAACATTTAATGATATTTAAAATAATATTTTATATTACTTCTGAATTTTTGTAAAAGTAATATATTATTGCATCAAAATATAATTGCTGTCATTAAATTTCTTTGTTGTTCAAATGGCTGATTTATTTTTTGAAAATGTTATTTATCATGTAAACAAAATATAGATTCAAGCATTAAATAATATTTAAAATCATATTTAGTAAAATGGTTGTTTCTAAAATAATTTACCTCAGTGGCCTAGTTGACTGACGTGCTTGAATCATGTAAAGACATATGGTCGAGGACGGGGAAGTTCGAGGTTCGAATCTCGGTCGGGTAATTTAGGGGTGTTTTCTACTCAACTTCTACGCAAATGCTGTCTCACTTCCTCTAAATTCAAACATTTTAATTATTAATCCTTCAGCGTAATTAGTACTTAATCGTATTCACATATACATGCTGACAGTAGATATCAAACAAAAGAAATTCTGGTAGGCTTATGTCGGGAGGATGCCCAACCCTCCAGCGCCTGCTCGATATTAGTTTCAAGATTGGTTCAATTTAGTTGATATTTTAAAAAACACGTGTTAATAATGATAAATATTGTAGCGTACTGGCATTTTTGATATTCAAAATTAAACTCTTATATTATGTGTTCGTTAATGAGTGCAGTTCAAAAAATAATTGTTTGATATACAACCAAATCTATAAAGGAATAAGAGCATCACCGGGTATCACGTGTTAGCTAAATAAATGGTGATGGGTTGGGAAGTTCAGGGTTCAAATCCCTGTAGTGCGTGTGTACTGAGCTCTGTTTCCTCACTCATCCTCCACGGGTTGTGTTCCAGACGGGTAATAAGAGGCGGCAGTCTTAATTATTTCTTGTGTTAAATATTAGACATGTAGAACAGTGGGAGGATTTATGTGTGTATTTTAAATGGACATTTTAGGTTTTAATAAATATTCATGATAAGCATAACAAATCCACACCATACTGTTTTCTCGGCTTTGGTGGTTACAGGCCATGAAACATCTGGAAAAAGATATTGGGTTCAGAATATACGTTGGGTACACAATCTAAATTTAAAGCTCATCTAATTATGATGGGAGAAGTCGTGAGTTCGAATATCGCTCGGGTGGACTGGGGGTGGTGGTTATTTACTCTCCCTCACTCCACATAAACGCTGGAACATTTATACCTTACTCTTCCGGTCCATGACGGATACCTACATCCGCGAATGTAAACAGACGTTACCAAACAATCAATTTTGTAGGCTTTTGGGGTGGGGGAAGCGGCCCCTATATCAGAATTATAAATTATCGGAAGATGTCCTACTCCCCTGATTGTGCATAATCAGAGCTGTGTCAATGCTCACTAGTTGCGAAAATACCCATTACCAACAGGGAGCTGTGACAATGAAATGATGACTCTGGGAAAACCTATTATCACAAAGGGGGTTAGGTGAGTGGTTGCTACACATATCTCTAAGGAGGGGTTAGGGAGGGAATGGAAGAGGCCATACTTCCGGGAAACATCTTTCACACTCTTCGCTACGCTGCCGTCAGTAGAGCTTATAACTCCGTGTTCCCTTCAATGTCGAGGGTGCTGCCAGAATGCATTTTATACTTGCATCGATGGTCGCATGGTATAAGGCATCACGAGACGTTTGGTGACAGAGTTATCGATGTTTGAAGCAAATTCGCGTAAACATTCTACTTGGTTGATCAGCAAAACTTGGGAAGGGGTGCAGGACCTACGGCCGTTCTAACATAAATTAGCTGTGTTAAAGATATCAAGGTTCAAATCTCGGTGTGCATGCCGTCTTAATGTCAGGCTCCTGGTGGAGGAAAATAGAATCATTGGTCCATGAGTGGGGATTTAGAAAAAACATCTGAGCCTGCGGTCTTCAAAAGCCCGTGACTGATGTGCCAAGTGGCCTTGAGGTTAGGGGGAGGCAAGCACATCTGAACCAGTGACCTTTAGATAGTCACGACCGATGCACTAATAGGTCTTGGGGGTTTATGACTCTTCAACAATGTTATTGACACCCTCTTTCAAAATTTATAACAAGTTACTGTTTTACGACATCTAATGACCCCCACTGAGGAGGGTTATGATGAAGTGAGGGTAGGTTAGGGGTAAAGTGAAAGGGAGTCCAACAGAGTCTTGTGAGAGGGATCAGTCAGTGTAACTTAATTCGTTCTTGGCGATGTAAGGAGGGCGGAGGTAGTGAAGGAAAAATGAAAGGGGCCTTTCGGCCGGAAGTCATTTCTCACACTCTTCGCTACGCTGCCATCAGAAGTGTTTCGTGCCCCATGTTCCCTCCGATGACGAGGGAGGAACGCCCGACGCCGTGGACTGAATTATATTAAATAAAAATTAAACTTCAATGCGCATCCATATCCTGCAACATCAAACTCCCTACACCAATAAAAAAAACTCCTGCATTCCGGTCAAATCCTAACCAGACATAAAATAAACCAACGAACACAAATAATAAAGCAATGAGTGTACATAACTAACCATTGAACACACATAAAAAAATGAACACAAATAAAAAACAAATGAGACAAGTATAAACAAATTTGGAATACTGTAAAGGTGGTTAGGAGGAGGGGGAGTTGGTTAAAAGTAGGGAAAGGCAAAAAGAGGGGGAAATCCAACGGCCAATAAGAGAGCTAGGGGTCGTAGTCACGTGATCAAATTAAACCAATCGGCGAGCTGTTCCCATACGCTGGGGCCACTACTTACATTATATTGAATTGGGCACTTTATAAATGTGTCAGCTTTTGTGACGTCATTTTTGCGCCACTGCAGGCCAACCAATCTCTACGCCACGTGTATCGGAACCTTAGTATATTTCAATACTAGAATCAGTATATTTCTGTGGTAGGTACCACATTTCTTATTTGTGGTTGACAGTGGTGTAGTTGTAAATTCAGCAGTGCCGGAACGCAAGGTCGTAGCAACTCTAAAGTTGAAGGGGGCCCAATCTCCGAGGGAGAAAAAATTTCACAAACATAAATGCCTCTGGAATCTATTTGAAACATTTTTTAATGGTTACTAAGGCAGAAAATTAATAAACGTACTTCCTCTAAAATTCCAGGAATTCTCATTGAGCACAGTAAATATCATTAGAATTTATTGATTTATAGTATGAAAAAAGTTTTAACATAATATTGATATAACATCAATTAGTTAATTTGGAATTGCATACTATGAAACTTTACTAAACCTTTTTTCATATATATTTTCCCATGAAAATCAGTGCCGGAATGGCGTTTCCCACGTTCCCGCTCCACTACATACCTGGTGGTTGTGTATATATTGTCTACCGGTTAATTTGTTCCTAAAATGGTAACACTATGAGGAAGCTAAAGCATGGATTCACCACGAGTGGTAGATTAGAAAGGACCGGCAACACTGGGCTATGTTTATTAAATTTTATCTCACCCTTCTCATGATGTGCGGCGTATGTTGCTAGTACAGAAACAAACGTCCAGGACACGCGTCGCGCTTGCCTCGAGTCAAGAAACGCCTATTTAGAATGACCTAAGTTAGCCTTCAATTCTAGAACGATTAAAAGTTAAGTAAAGTTAGGTTGGATTAGTTTATTAAGTCATGAAATAAGCGGTTTATCAATTGGGGTGTAACATATAATGTAGGCTACCCAAGGAAAATGCTATCAAATCGACAAAATCCATACGGTTAGTTAAGATTCAAACACACTTCAATGGCCACATGGTCTAAGGCGTCATTATCGTGTTAGACTAGACTGTCGATGACATGGAAATTTGAGTTCGAATTCCGGTCAGGTGTACTAAGGGTGGTTATCTAAAAAAATCTATTGTTTTACACTCTACCTCCATGCAAATACGGGTACACTTCCTATAAATTCAACCATCCTCATTGTTAAATCATTAGAGTAGTTAATACATATGTGTACAAGGCCGTAGTAGGGGGTGGGGATTTGTGGGTTCAAAGGCCCCTCGAAATCATATGAACAAAATATATATGACTTCATTTATGTTTCAAATACTATCAAAATTAGGGTACAAATACAAATTATGGGACTCTGTAAACACAAAAAGCACTTTAGAGAGCTTTAGAGGTGTTTGATGTCTATCATTTTTCCTTGCCTTCAGCAATTAGTGGCTTATTTTACCATAAAAAGCACTTCAGATAGCTTCTAGAGGTGTTTAATATTTCGAAATTTTCCTTACAATCAGTAGTTATGGTGTTATTTAACCGTTAAAAAGAATCAGAGAGCTTATAGAACTGTTTAAAATTTAGATTTTTTTCTAAACTCCAGCAATTTGGGAATGGGTCCTCAAAACACCCCCTGAAATTATTGCCTGGCCACGGCCTTATATGCGTATAATATAAACAAGTAGTAAAACGTGGTTGGTCCTAAAAAAATTTGAGATTCACGAATCAGTTCCATATCACACCGTTAGAAGTTGCTAGTAAGGTGATGTGACTTTTTTTTAGAGGAGGTCACGACATTTTATTTCTACTCATAGCTTCCTTTATGGTCGACTTTTGGCTGGGAAAGGGGAGAAATAGAAAAGGATACACTTAATAGACAGTCATAGCAACATATATTTGGGTTGGATAACACTAGCGATTCTGGTGGGCATATATTCATAAATATTTTAATAAAAACATAATTTTCGTCCGCTAGGCTGACTACTTCTGGATATATATATTAACTCGTCTTGGCTTATAAATCGTTCTAATTTGTTATGGTGAATTTCTATTATTATCTTATTTATGATCTTGTTCATAACCCCAAGTGAGACACAGCTCCCGATACAAGCAAAGGCAACTCTAAACATTTACCTTCATTTTGTTCTGACCCTTGGAGCTGCTTTGTTTGTTTACAAGGATACGCAAGAAGCAAAAATAAAAATATAAAAATTGCATACTATGTGTTTGATATATTTGTCTACCTTTTATTAAAAAAAGTTAATAAATGTAGTATTCGTTTGCAAACCCTTCTTCTGTTCTACGTTACACCACAAAGGAAAAAATATATATAAATATTTCTTTATAACAAAATACATACAATAAGAAAAAAAACTACTAAATCCTGAGATTTTTATATTAAAAAAATGCATCATTAAGCCACGGTCAAAATGTCCAACTCATGTAGACTCGTTACCCGATGATGGGGAGATCAGGGTTAGAATTTCACCCTAGTGTACTGAAAGGGTTTTTCATGACAAGGTTTCCCACTTTCTCTCCACGCAAATACTACCTTTTAACTTCCTCATTCCTAATCACTTAGTGTGATTAAACTGGACAGGTAGCGATGGGAAAGATTATATTATATTTGCACATCAGTTGATAATTTTCTGACAATTATTTTATATTATAGATAAATACCCTTTTCTTTTTAATTAAAGCTGAATAAAACGCCTTTGTAGATGACCTATCATATAAGTGGGTATAAAACGTTGTCTTTGAAATGTTACCCTATAGTTTGAGGACTTTCATCAAGAGATTCATAATCAAACATTAGTTTTTTTATTTCTCAGTCATCTGTGTGCTTTAAATTTAGTTTCAATTTCCAAATCAGAAGCTATTTCTTTCACTGAAATATTTGCAGAAATAAAATTTGCACTTCATTATTCCCTTACAAAAGTGATGAAATTAGTCAATAGTTGGTTGCATTCAGGTTATTCAATAGTTCTTTATTGCATTATCTCGCTCACTATGTTTACTTGAAAAAAGAAGACTGTAACATATGACAAGAGTAAAAACGAAAGTCAAATCTTCCAAGTAGTTAGAAAGTGATTTGACCTCCGATGACAGTTTGGATCACTGCTGTTTTATTATACACTCACAAAAAACTCACAAATCTCGACAAATTGGTATCTCACAATTTTAAGGTGGTAAAATCTACATTCCCTTCGTATTTGGTTGGATTTTAAAGGGTAAATTTTGAACGTGTTCAATAAGAATGCTCCAACAGTTTGTACATACTTGAAAAGGTTGTATAGCTTTAGAAGTGCGTCAAAGTGCTAAACCTACTTAACGGATGATTTGTATGCATCTCAACAATCAAATTTAGGATATGACCTCCACGTGGAATACTCACTAAACGCAAAGTTTTTGTACAACACCGAACTACAGGAGTTGCGCAGTTTTGTGTTTGAAGTTGAGAATCAAGTGGAACAACTGTACACGTCATAGTAGTCCTAACAATGACACAAATCGTTATAAAACTCCATAGAATTTTAGCACACTATCAAATATGTCTTAGCTATTTATTAACTAAACAATATTTTATATACATGATTTTTTTAAATACGCCATCAGTGGCACGGCGCTCAATAGCCCGTTGACCGCTTCATTCACCCCTGGCGCCGCGGAGGCCATGATTATAATATTGAAGTATTAACATGTCCGGTATTCAGAAGACCCTAGGTTAGTGACAGATTTCACTACCAAACACTGCTGTCGAAACGTGAGTGTGACAAGAGATTGTATTATACATTATTGATTTATTATAATTCATTTAATGATGTTTCTGGGGTTAACGCCTTTAGATATTTTTTTGTAACACTACGTCTCACCAGCCCCTCGGGTTATACGTTTATGCACTAAATACGCTAATGGTATTAGGGATTAGGGAGCTTATATTAATAAGAAGTGTGCCTGCATTTTCGGGGAGGGAGAATGCAAAACTATTTAGGGAAAACCCTCCTCAGTACACCAGACCGGGAGTTGAACCTTGATTTCCTCTTAATCACAAACAGCTCTATTTACTTTTAAGCTATTATAAAGAAAAATAATTACTTTGGATATAATATTTAACGTATATTTTCTAAATATACATACCAAAGAGAACATGACTTAAACACTGATTTAACTCGGAGACTCACGTCTATTGTCACATTCACACAACCCCAATTCCTAGAGGATATTATTTATTATAATGAAATCATATTGGCCTACACATAGAAAATTACTTTATCAGCACCACTTAGAATCAAACCAGAGTTCCGTAGACTAGTAATCGACACTCTTAGCTAATTAAATGCGCAACGCAAACGATATTAATAATTTATTGGAAATACTCGAGTCCTCAAATCCCTTGAATCTTATAGTATTTGAGAGATTAGATCTCAAAAAAGGACATAGAATTCAATTATTAAGACATTAATTTTAAATAAAAATGTAAAGCAATTGATGAAAAAAAAATTGTTTTATTGTAAGGGTTGCAAAATAAATATTATTAAGTTAGTAAAAGGGTTAGCTTTGTTGTTTATCAAATAAGCTACATGACACATATTATATAAATTGTCAGTGGTTTCTATACTTAAACAACATTTAAAAAAAATTAATTTTAAATATTTTCACCATAACTAAAACTGTAGGCCTATATTTTTTTAAAAGAAATTCGTATTTGGATTCAATATTTATGATCAATTTTAAGATTAGGATTCAGAATCTAGAAAATTTAGGAAGGACTATATCTAACTCTAAAAATAAAACAATTCTTACAACCCATGAAAGAGGCACAAGGATTTGAATGCAAATTTTTGATATCCATACACAAACAAGATTGCCCTCAAGCTTGGAAGGTTCGTGGGTCTTTGCCAGTTTCAAACTGTCATCATAAATAAAGGAATAAACGGAGGTTAATATATTTCATAGGATTTATAATGCCTATCCGTTTTTGTGTATTTATATTTATAAAACATCTGTATTTTTGATATTTTTGATTACGGTATATTATATTTTATCGAACCACGTCCATCTAACCAGTCAGTATATCCAGACATTTACAATGATTGATTAGTGAGTGATCAGGAGGTACAAATAAGAGTAAATGTTCTAAAAATTCTGTGAAAATAACAGAAACTTACAGTACTGTGTAATTAGGCAAAAATTAGCTGAAGCCTAGACATTCAAAACAACAAGCTGGAACCTTTTCTAAAATGATCAAGGTATTTTATTTATCAAGTCAGAAAAATTCCCATGAAATCCCGAGTCGGGTTTTATCACAATGGCCGCCACATTGATCAAATCATGAAATAGTTTTATTGTTGAGGTATTTATACGACTATTTGTCTTGTAACGTTGATATACTTTTTAAATGGCTTCTTTACTTTACCTTTTATAACAACAAACACAGTTGGTATCAATATTAATTGTTTCTAGAGTGAATTCACGATATCCATTTCCATATTTACCCCATCAATACAATTTCACGAGTAATTTTAAGATATGTACTCAAGTCAGTCAGGATAAGTCGTGAAGCTTTTACATCTTATAATCTGTTACAAAGTGTGGAAGACAATATGAAGAATGGTAACATAGAGGGTCGAGCAGTTGGGGTGATGGGAGAGGGAGCCGGTATTTTAGCACCTGGCATCTCGTCTTCTGTGATGGCCAGTGTCGCTCAAGATCGCCTAGCTGACATTCGAAGTCGTGGGCGCGTTGGACTTGTTTACTGTTTTACAATATGGTCTTAAAGAGAATCATAGACTAAGAAAAACCGGTGGTGTTTGTGAATGGTATATATACATAATCTATAATACATATAATATTATTACAATACATTATAAAACTTATAATATTATTATAATACTTTAATTTTTATAATACATTATAATTTTGATAATACCTAAACTATAATTATAATTCATGAAAAACATAGTGTAATGTAGTAAGGAAACGAATTATCAATACAAGAGTTGAATTCAATATAAAAATATAATATACAACCAATGAATATTAAACTTTGATGTTTAACAAATATAGTGTGACAATTGAGTATGGAAGACTTGTGTATATATATATATGACTAGATTGAAGATAAAATGAAAAAAAATGTTATGACATTATAAAAGTAAGACTATCTTACATAAAATACATATAACAAATAACATTTTAAAATAATAAATTAAAACAAATAGTTTAAGTCAATAGAACAGTACGAAATATAAATTGATAATATTATGGTTGCTAATTTGTAAGATTGAAGAATAAATTGTAAAATTGAAGTTATATTTTTTATTATTGAATTCTTATCTGACTTGAGTGCCCTTGTTCCTTTTTTTCAAGCTGGTATGAATCAGCTTAAAGTTGCTGCGACATGTTTCGGCGTAACAAATGACGCCATCATCAGGCTATAGAATAAAGAATCAAAACAAATTATGGCCTAATCCAGTGTGAATTTTTGGACATGAAAATTAAACTGTTCAAAAGTTAATTAGGAACATGATATGAAGGATATAAACCAAAGAAAGAAATAGCATATTTACCGTTAACGCCTTATTGAATGATTCCGTCTGTCATGAAGAATGGAACTGATCTTAGGGAGTGTAT
>CABFVZ010000913.1:223280-281775 GCA_902151445.1 Timema monikensis
TTTCATTATCCTTGACTCTTTACGAAATTCTTCTAGAACATATCAGGAACCCAGTTCATATACACACGATTTTTATACACTCCCTAAGATCAGTTCCATTCTTCATGACAGACGGAATCATTCAATAAGGCGTTAACGGTAAATATGCTATTTCTTTCTTTGGTTTATATCCTTCATATCATGTTCCTAATTAACTTTTGAACAGTTTAATTTTCATGTCCAAAAATTCACACTGGATTAGGCCATAATTTGTTTTGATTCTTTATTCTATAGCCTGATGATGGCGTCATTTGTTACGCCAAAACATGTCGCAGCAACTTTAAGCTGATTCATACCAGCTTGAAAAAAAGGAACAAGGGCACTCAAGTCAGATAAGAATTCAATAATAAAAAATATAACTTCAATTTTACAATTTATTCTTCAATCTTACAAATTAGCAACCATAATATTATCAATTTATATTTCGTACTGTTCTATTGACTTAAACTATTTGTTTTAATTTATTATTTTAAAATGTTATTTGTTATATGTATTTTATGTAAGATAGTCTTACTTTTATAATGTCATAACATTTTTTTCATTTTATCTTCAATCTAGTCATATATATATATATACACAAGTCTTCCATACTCAATTGTCACACTATATTTGTTAAACATCAAAGTTTAATATTCATTGGTTGTATATTATATTTTTATATTGAATTCAACTCTTGTATTTATAATTATAATACTTTCCCCTATAAATGTGTGTATATGGGCCTAATACTTTTGCATGAGTGTTAATGTGTTAGTAGGAGTTGTGTAAAACAATATGAAGTGTGTGTTGCAACCTTGCAGAGACAAAGGCGGTTAAACTTTAACTTTGTCTCAATACGGGCTAAAAAAAATAATTGGGTGCAGTGAGATTCCACAGAATAGAGTTAAAACTGAGCTTAAAGGGAAAATAGTTCTTGAAGTGCACGTTGAGTGTCGTAGGTTGTACAACCACATTCCAAACCCCCTGCTTCAAAGACACCAGAACAGTGTCTAACACCCCAGGTTGCATTTTATTTTAAAACGCACTGTCAATTTTGTGGGTGCCAATAGATTGATTCGTCTAGATTCATATAAAGAGGAATGTTGTGAGGTTCAAACCCTGAACATGCTCAACTCTGTTCAGATATTTGTAAACGCAAGAGAATCGGTGAGTTGAAAAAGGATAACATTAAAGCTTCCCTAGTTTTCTGTAAAACGAAAAAAACCGTTTACTGACCAAACTATAAATTTTATTGAAAATGATACCACTAGGAAGTTGTAATCCTAGTCAAGAAGTATTCAATTCCAAAATATCTAAGTGAAATTCTCAATAGTTTATTAAATATTAATAATTAAAATTGTTGGAATATTATCCTTTTTCCACTCAATGGTTTGACAGCAGGTAAATTAAGCAATCAATCTCAGTTTTTTGACAAAAATCCTAAATATTTGGTTAAAAATTAAAAGAAATAAATATATATTGAATAAATAAAATTATTGTTTCACACACTAAAATATGAAATTGGCATACACACACACTTAATGATGATTATGGAACTTTCTATTCATCATTGTCACTATCCCCTGTGTTGGTAGTAAGATACTTAATAATTTCATCATAAAATGACTTGTACTCTTCAGGTATGTATTGGATGAATTTGGAGATGCCCTGTATCTTTTTGAAGTTGATTGCAACCTTCCCACCATATGTGTTGGCAGTGGGGAGCTCCACATGACCTTCTTTCTTCAACTTGAAAGTTCCATACATCAGACCATCAATGTATTCCATAGCCTTGACACAGACATTCATCTCCTAAGTGTAGGTAAGATATATATACTTACTGATGCTAAACATCATATTTTTCTTCTCAATGTCTTTACATGTTTTCTTGAAATACTGCGGCCACCAGTCTTTGAAGTTGAGTAGCTGATAGTTTTGAAGCTTCTATATTTGATACTGGGGGTGGAGTTTCCTGGCAGTTATAATGATATTGTCATACTGGTTTGGGGAGTAAATCCAATTCAACCTTTGGACAGATCGTTTTATGACTGAGAAGTTTCTGTCACATTGGAGAAAGATATGTACACGGATTGGATAGTATTGGTGAATGATAGATAATCTGCCATTCATGGTTAGTGCTGTAAACAGCCTTGTTAATGTGTGGTTCTGATTCTGACCAGCATATGCGTCGCTAAGCACGTGCAGGGTTTTTACTTCTTCAGGAATTTGATTAATGTAGTCCAGGACACAACTGCGTATTTCATTCGGGCCTTTGCGAGCTTCGGCCTCTGTGTACGTGTAGAAAACTTAAAAAGTGTCGTTGCTGAAGTCGTGAATATTGAAGACGTAGTACCAAAGCTTACGGAGATCAAACATTTCCTGAACTGACATAAAAGGTAGAGGCAGATTTTGCATTAAGTCAAAAACAATAGCGATTTTATCGTTTATCTCCTTGCAGATCTTAGTGACGTCTTGAATTTTGTTGTAGAACTTTTTCACTCGTCACTTATGAACTATAAGCTCAACAACAGCAGTTTTTCTTTTTGCTACCTCACTAAGAGATAAAAATTGTATCTTGGTGTTCATATCTTTATAAGCTGAGCAAACATTGACCTGTGGTCTACCAAATCTATAGCCATATTTTTTCTGAAATGTTTAAAATAATACTCGTACACATATCGACTACTTACAGATAAGGTTGCTTCTCAATGAAGAACTCGTGCATTTTTAATACAGTAAAACCTGAATCTTAATAAATAACAGTTGGCCTAGAGGAGTAATGTGACTTCTTTTTTTTTAAATGAGGAGATATGGTCATCTATTTTTACAATGATGTTGGCATCAAGCATATGTCTGCAGTTTTTGTGTTGCCTCTCCTATCAGAAGGTGACTGGTTAGTTTCAAGGAGATAGTTAGACGTTGAACATCTTTGATGGAGATGGAATACAAACTTATGTAATCGTTTTGACAAACCTCAACTCTACTGATCCCTTTAATAGCGAAATATTTGAAGGATGACGTGTTTTGTTTCGACTTGTTTGACAATGGACGATGTCATGAAACATTGTATCCCTCTATCAGCCCCAACAGATTGGTATACCTCTCAATTTTGGACGCCCATTGTATACGGTATCAATGATAGAATGTTTTTCCTCAAAAGTGTAACTATCCATACATTTTTTGCCACAAGTACAAGCAAGACCAGTGGTTTTAGTCTGCACCAATAAACCTTCACTTGTAACAAACTCCTCCCCTTTTTGTCTTCTGGCCAGTTTCTGCATTTCCCTAGAATGTAACTCTCTATTAAGTTTACTTATCTTCCGTTTAAGTCCATACTCTTTCTCTGAACTGGACATTTTTACATTTACCAGTTTGCAGCAGCTGTCACTGTAACTGGCAAAGTATTGGTTGGCAATATGGTGTTCCACAGGTGTGGTCAGTAGCGCTTTCCTGTACTTTGATCTCATTATTCCATTGTTTGATGATGAGCCACGACTTTATTATTTTGTATGGAGGTGGCCTTCTCCGTAAAGAGTAATTTCATTACAATAACAAAACGTAGAATGTATACAATGTTGGAAACATATTGAAGTATTTAATTATAGCCTTTCTGGCATTTTTTTTGTGTTGTAAAAGCCAATAAGAGAATTGTTTTCAGTATTCCATACTTAATTAGTTTAGTACAGATTTGAACACGTCTTTTTATCCCGTCACACGTACAAAGATTGTGAAAGTGAATGATTTAATAAACCGCTGTTATTAATATCAGTTTTACAAGCTCACTGTTGAGTGGAAAAGGTTAACATTCCAGGAATTTTATCCTTCTTCCACTCAAAGTAAACTTCAAGGCCGATTTTAAGCCTGAAGTGAGCCCAAAATATTATATTTTCATTCATTAGATAGCTTATAAAAAACTTACATAGTGTCTATCTCAGTTTAATTTACCAAATTTATGGAATGTTATCCTTTTTCCAATGACCGATTCTAGGAAGGGATTGTACGTGAGCACAAGAAGTATTGCTGCGAATTACAGGTCTGATTGATGTCGTGGATGCTGAAGGTCATTATCATCGATACTGATTTTCTATATTACAGGTTGAAGGTTCCACAAAACTTGGAGAAGCCACTGTAAAGAAAGGAGAGCCAAAGGAAAATAAAGATATTACTGTAGCATTTGAAAACCTGTGCCAGGTTTTAGAACAAAACGATGAGTTCCAATTAACAGTTAAAGAGATAGCTGAGACATTTGGCAGAATAAACCCTGATGTGGAACCATACAGTGTCACCCATTTAAAGATAAAACTTGTTGGTAGCTATGGTGACAACTTAAATATTACAAAGATTTCTGGGAAATTTGGAGTAGTGTGCTTCTCTGGCGTTATTGTAAATATTATATTTAATACCTGATACCAGAATCACAAGAAGAATGACGTTGACGAGGAGAAAAGAATTAGTAAAACTGCAGTCGAGATTATCCGCCGTGACATTAAATCCTGACCCTATGATTGTTCTGTTTTTTCCGTCATGAGACGAAATTTTGTCAGGAATGATGATCTCATCCCGGGGTCACTCAGGCTATAGGTCAACGTAATTATCAATCTTACCAATCCATCAGGGGATAATCACAAAATGATGGAGATAAAATCTGTTGCTATAGCACATGACATCATGTCTGTCGTACGACCACGGGTTTTTGGCTCTACACTTCAATTTGGCCCTAGTGTGTGCCTTCATATACGGCACGGTTAAAATATACTCATTGATATGCTGACAAATTTTGTAGTCTGTGCAACCTATTAGGAGGCTATTAAGTTTGAAGGATTCGTGACCACCCACAACAAAACTGAGATAGACAGAGGCTATGCACAATTTGTGTCCGATAATGCTGACTACAACGTACACACACTTGATGGCCATGGCTATTTCCAAACTATGTGTGGGATCATTAATTTTTTGTGTAACGCCTTGCTCTTTAATTCATACTGACACCCAATGCCATGAATTAAAAGCAATCGTGCCACTGATTTTGAGTCATGTGGTCCAACGCAATTGCAGATTTACTGTCACCTTGATTCATTTAGCTATTCTAGGGTTACAACCTTGACTCTGCAAGCTCTGTAGTTGCAGCCTAGTACCATTGGGACTACTCGTGGATTAAATTTATTTTGATTATCCAGTGACTGGCTCTAAGTGTCCAGGCCTGATTGGGATAGCTATATGGAAAAGTGCTAAAACACAGAAGAGTATGAATCAACAGATCTTGTGCTTCTTCCATTTGTTAACTTGGCTCCCAGCAATCCTTCAACCATTTTCACCTACCTCCTGTATGCTGCTCAATAAAGGGAAAGTATGGACAAGCTTACACAACGGTCACATTTGATCATTCACTTTACGCCACGGCTTGTGAGATGGTTTAAGCACTCCTCCTGAAAGTCCTCTGGCAACACATTTCATTCATCTTGGAGGATTTCAACTTCTTCTATCATTCTTGGGCACAATAGGACATGCCATGGCTGGGAGCGGTTTAGATGAACTGTGGAATACAGTATGCGATAAAACAGCGTAATTCATACTAGGGGTAAGGCCTATGCAAGAGCTGTCCGTGCTCTTTACATTACTGAAGAAGCTCTTATTACACTTTTGCTGCAGATTCACAAACTTCCCCCAAATAAGGAGGAGTAAAAGACTAGCTACATGTATCTTGTGGAAGGCACTATTACTCTCTAAGAAATACTAGAATCTCTACAAATGAAGAACTTCGTTGGTGGACTGGAAGAAATACTGGATACTAGAAGAGAATATGAACGTACTCAATTCTTGTGGGTTCTGTTCATAACAATGCAGGAGATTGTGTGTATGTTTGTTAGAACAGAGAGAAATGGTGACTGATAGCTATAACTGCACTGTCTTCAGCTCATATTTCCATACCTTCACGCTAACGTTCTTCTAAATTATTCTAAATCAGCCCACATCTACCCTCAGGAAATGCGTAAACTTCAATCTACTTTGTTCGAAGAAGAATTCCACAAGTTCGTAAGAAAAGATTATTTCAATATCAAGTGAAGTGAGAATTTATTCTGTGGAATTTGTAGTGACCTGGCAATCGAACAGGTTTTTATGAAAGCAATGAAAAGTAGTGGTGGTTGAAGCGGGGTTGAGGGATTTCACCTTCCAAAATTGCTACATGTGTACACTACATGCTTGTATCCTCAAGAATAGTAGAATAAATGGAGGAATTCAATGGTATTGTGTCAACTTCCTTGGAACAGCATGTCGACTGGAGGGAGTCTCGTCAAATCTTGGCACCAAAGATGTTCAGTGGTTTATCAATTGGTTTCAGGAACGTAATCCATTCGAGAGAACTATTTAATATGCATCTCTATCCACTGGTGTGTTGGCTGATGAAAATATAAATTGGGACAAGGCAATAGAAGCTGGTATATTTGCAATGAAGGTAATTAAGGGGAAGAAATTCAATGAAATTCATTTCAAACGTAAGTCAACTGTGTCGTCAAGCGTTTTTCCGGTATGATAGATATAGAGTCATCTTTAGACACCTCGAAAGGAATGCTGCCGATTGGTTTCAGATTCAACAAGCAAATAATACCTTTCAAGTTCGTGATAATCTATTAAACGATCCCTGCCCTCTTAAACATATAACCGTGTTCACCTGTTAAAGCCAAATCAAAATGTCTCGAGTCCCTCCTCGAAGGATTTGAATCCAGGTAGATGTAGACGAAACCGCGACTAAACATATAGTCTGGATAAGCTTTAGACACAGCATCTGAGGTTAATGAGGGCATTCCAATGTTTCACAAAACTAGGCCAGCTGCTTAGAAAAACCGTTCGGTATCTGTCGCCTTTACGGATAGTATACCTCTCCTCATCAAATCGTTCAAATTCGGTGTAAACGGTTTGTTGTATTACAAAGGACTCCTCTAGCCTTAGCAACTTGGACCTAAGGTGTCCAGCACCATTTTATTCTCGTTGAGATTATCTTCATGATGACGAGACAACTTCCACACCTCCTCCATTCCTTGGTGGCTAGTCTTCTCGAAATTGGTGTATTTTATTCGATCCTTATCCGAACTCCCGATCAACGAGACCATCTGCCCTTTGATGTCTTCCTTAGCCGCGTTGAGGGTGAGTATCTGTTCGTTAATATGTTTTGCGTCCATCCTATCAACGTAAGACTGGTTACAGGCATCATTATATGCAATAGGCGTCTTTATGTTGACGATCCTCTTCGATCTAGCAACGTAATACCCTTTAGAGATTAGAGACAGATTTCCTTCCGTCTCGACGAAAGATCTATACTTGTATAGACTATGATCGAATTTAGATATGGACGACATGATGTCTTATCGCGTACTTAGTGTGCGTTCATATCAATCGTGCAAGATAAAGGGATCGAACCCGTAGTGATACTGTCCTTTACCAATATCATGATCTTTGATCAACACTAGAAAATCGTACTTGTTCTTTTCCAACACAGTGAGCACATCTTCTTAATCTTTTGGAACGTCATATCCGTGTTCACGTGATCATGATAGAGGTGTCTCAGGTTCCTATCGTTCATCCTAAAAAGGATGAAAAGGTTGACGTTATCTCTCAGCATCTGTTTCGGGATGTGCGAGTACGTCTAACAAAGATAGAAACAGTCTATAGCCCTACGCATCCCCATACTGAAAAAACCTGTATATTAAACTGTTTAACGAAAGCGACATCGTCAAAAATGAAGACGGAGTCGGTTTTTGTTTCGGACGGTGGAATAATCTCCGCGTTGTCAGAATAAAGGAAATAGCACATGCCTTTGACGAGTGAGAGAACCTATGATAAACGTTGACACTTGGGCTTGTATAACGATTTAGAGTAAACGTGCACAATCTTAAAGCGTAGAACGTTAAGTTCCTCCAACAAACTGATCATAGCGTTGGTTTTACCACAATTCGAAGGTCCGCAGATGATGCAACGGATAGTATCATGTAACAGTGTGCCGTGTATCTGAGGTAAGGCTCTACCTGCATCATGATCGTTATCACGCACAGTTAAGGGGTCCACTTGTTTATCAAGCCGCATGTTAACTAGTTCGACTATATAATGTACGCGCCTATTTAATACGAATCAGTACGTGTCATGAAGTGAAGAGGGGAAGGAGGATTGCTGGATAGGATAATAAATAATCTACCGTTTGATACGCATATACCTGGATACTAGTACTGTGGCCCAGGAACAAAGTTGGAAAAAACGATTGAAACGAGGTGATCCCGGAGTTAACGACTTAGATCGTTATTTTAAGGAACACGATATCGCCTATTCCAAGATGAAAGATCTTACGGGACGTTATACTGCATATAGCGAGCTTACTGAGAAAGCGTGGAAAAGATTACTCGTTCCTGACTTGAAGTTGAATAAGAAAGCTTCCGCGTGGGCTGTTGCCACCACGATGAAAGCTAAAGTCAAGATGGGATCCGGTCTAAAGAAGAAAGGACGTCGTCGTCAACGGCGTGCTAATGTACGGCGTATTACTACTCGCCGGAAGAAGAAGTGTGTAATCCTACCTATAGTATCTCTGATCGCCGCGCTTGGAGCAGTCGTCGGAGGAGCTGCGGGAATCACGAAGGCTGTACAAAGTGCGATGGGGAATACGAAACAATTGAACGAGGCTCAGAGACATAACCGTACGTTCGAGGCTATTGCCATGAGGAGAGGAATGTATCTACGCCCTTACAAAAAAAAATGACTACCTAAACGTGCTCTTACTGAAACGGATCTGCGGAAGTACGCTAGCAAGTTAAAAATCCCCTTCTTTATGGGGGTCTTTGCGAGGGATGTTTTACCTAGCGGTCCACCTTGGAAGATAGAGAGCGCCATCATCAATCTCGATAAAGATAGCGGTAAGGGTACTCATTGGTTTGCGTATAATAAAAACGGCAAATGGGCGGAATACTTCGATAGTTTCGGTGATCTAAGAACGCTACTCGAATTTGTTCGATATCTAGGGGGAATACCTATCTCCTATAATCATACCTGGTATCAAGAATACGGAACAGTTATTTGCGGTCATCTTTGTTTAACTTTCCTTAAATACTCGCGCTGACGTTCGATCTTAGTAAATATGTCTATGACACACTGACGGGTCAGATTTCGAATCTGACGGAGAATTACTTCCCGCATATCCTGATTGGAGAAGAGAATCGCGAAAAAGAATGGTTCGACGGACTGATCAATCTGGCGACGTTTAATTCCATACCAAAGATCGACGAACGTAATAATAAATTTTATTGTGACGGTAAAGAGTACACCGTCCCTCCGGGCATCTAGGAACATGAGGCGTTGGACCGATTCTTGCAAAGAGAAGTCTCTAGCGACTTTTTCTGATCTCGAATGTACTTAAAAAAGTAAAGTGTGTGCGTGTGAAAAGAAACTGTTAGCGTTCTACTTTAAGGACCTTGGCAATTTAAGCCCGAGACAGTAGATCTAAAGGTTTTTCCTCGATCCTGCTTAGATAGTCGGAAATTAGCAGCCATGTGTGTTTTTTTAAAGTGATTATTAATTTGTATACTTTGAAAAGAGGTGTATTTAATATATTAGATTATAAGTCTAGGAATATATATTAAACATTTTTATTCTTCAGAAATAATTGCATTTAAACAATTAGAGTCTAAGTCTAAAAATGTATCAATCATTTTTTTAAATAAAAAAATTAATGGTTATTACTTTTGTCTTTTGGAAAAGAAATAATTAAAACAAACAATACCTTTGTAAAAATTATATTTAATGTACTCTTTTACATATACACATACTAGATTAACATTATTATCTTTTTGAAAAGTTACAGAACTTTACATCATTAAAATCTTTTCAAGTCCTTAGAAGCACTACATTTTTTATCTTCTTGTTTAGACAATAATGAAAAAGATTCTCTTAATCATGAATATACATCGCCACTTAGTTACAATAATATTCTCTTAATTATTCACTATACAATCTATTTATGTCTTTAGATGCACTGTATTAATATTTTCTTAATCACTTACACTTACACACTATATGTATATAGACAAACGTCTTCTCATTGAGACAGAGGGTTACACTTACACACTATATATCTATAGACAAACATCTTCTCATAGAGACGGTGGGTTAGCATCGATCAGATTCTCTTTCTCTCTTCACAGTTGGGAGGAAGTAGATGCTTTCTCACTTATAGAGTAATGGTACCATAGTTGATTATTGACTGTACAGGGTACTATATATATTTGATCGTCGACAGAGCATAGGGCGACCCGATTGAATTTTTTAGTGTAAAGTTTGAATCCTACAGCTCTTATTGAACGGGACTCTCTCATGACTATCGTCTCATCGGTCAGACAATAATTGCGGTAGACCTCTAACGAAAGCGTTCTTAACGCACTACTCTTAACCCCTTTAGCCTTGAGCGTCTCGCCAACTCCTTGTACCGCAAATGAATAGAGTTTAGGACGTAAACCTATGAACTCGGTGATGATTTGACCTCGAGTCTCGTCTTTAGTTTACCGAGCACCCCTTTATTTACTAGAGGCATCCCGTAAACATTGTTTGTCCGTAGATAGAGGTGTCCAGATAGTCATTAGCTTACAGGGTAAGTCGTCGGTACGCAACCTCAACAGTCATGCAATAGAGAAGTGAGTCCGTATCCGTGTACTGAAGTTTTAACGCACCTGGCTGGAAGGCGGTACCTATAACCTAGTAATTTAGGCCGTACATGACTACCTTAAAAATTTCCAAAATGGCTAACCCTGCATTAATCGGCATATCAAACTAAATCTCTTTTGATTCCATCTCGATGGTGAACAGGTTTCCCGACACGATCATACGATTTATACAGTTTGGGATGGCTATGAGGTTACCCGCTCCAAATTTCCCTCCCCACCTGGTAGCTATCTTTATCGTACGGTTGGCCCTTTTGTTGGATATAAGACGGTCGAATGCGGCATTGTTCATCAGTTTGAAAAACATGTTTTCAAACATATTGCTCGCTTTACTCCACATTTCCACGTTCAGCTTGATATACGTAGCCATCCAGGGTGGTTGCTTGAAACTGATAACCCTGTGGACTCTTGTCATTTTCAATCCATTCACCAAACATAGCTTTTTATGACGGTAGTGAATGACGTACCTAGTCCTATCTACTAAAGTTTTAACAATTTTTCGTTTTTCCCTATGAGTGTAATACCTTTCTCAGGACAGAATGGCAAGTCGGAATGAGCATCGTGTACATCTCTAGGATATTCGAGATCAACCTGCAAGTTATATCCACTCTCCGGATCGTCTTCTTCCTTTCGCACATCCAATCGACCGATTTCATCATCTTCGTGCCAACTTAACCCTTCATAAGGTAGTGAGGACAACATACTAAATGAATAGAGTCCATTCACGTCTAGATAAACAAGGTAATACACGGGCTTGTAACGGTCGAATGAGTGCATATACCGATTATTCGATACAGAGTGATTATTAGCCACAAAACATTCCACTCCTCGGATAGCTCCCTCTATGAATTTATGTATGTCCACATCATCCATTAACTCGAGCCGTACCCGAGCTATTATCAATAGAGCTTGGTACGCAAGACTAGGTGCCGGAAGGGACCATCCGTGATCGAGTCTATACGTCCTCATCTAGAGATCGCGAAAGTTCTCAAAGACGTCAGCAAGTAGCGTTTTGTCCGTATACAGGTAAAGGTCGAGTAGTCCCAAAGAGCCTTACATTCAAGTTGTCGCAAAACTCGCAGGCGTGATCATAGTCTTCCTGAGAGTTATGACTGTCCATGAGCGCGTTTTAAAATTTATACTTGCTCGATAACTTAGTCTCGTTCAGTCGCTCGAATGAATCTATATCGTCATAGGGAAACACTCCTTTACGAGTAACAAGTTTGAAGCGTTAATCCTCAGGATGACACTTACGGGTGATTTTAAGTTGGTCAGGTTCGAGGTACGATACGTAATTCTCTAGAGACTTACATAGAAAGCTAAAACTATCCATAATTTTAATCGTGATCCCACTAAACCCGTGCCGAATATAATTCATTATTACTTTGAATCTCCCCAAATTCTTTCCAATAAACATAACTATTCCCGGATAGACGAGAACGCTCTTCCCCGTGAACGAATCGGTCTCTCTACGTTCAACAACTGATTCAAGAAGGAAAAAATTGTCATAGTAACGTGCGTTAGGGATTATTACGCTCAGGTGGCTAGGGTTCTTGTAATTAATATTGAGTCCAGAATGACTACTCCCGCGATATAGACCCGTCAAGTGACGATGATCCATAACGCGAATATCATCATACTCGTTAGGCTTTTCACATATATGACAATGAGAGGCTATATTATGAGCATCTCTTTGAGCGGGCGTTAGTGGCATCATCGGAACGATCGGACTATAGTACTCTAGTACGTTATTTGCCGTATCTACAAGCGCCTCAACAAATTTATCTGTACAATTTCTTCCCGTGAATCGGTGGTACTCTGAGAGACTATCGTCAAAATTACATTTATTTTACATACCTACAGAATTAGCCACATGACGCTGTACGTTCTCAGTATTAGAATATTTCATGTCGGGATCGCACGTCTCTATCGGAACGCGTAAGCTCTCCAGGTCCACATATACGCTAAATCCTGTTTTCTCCTGCTGCTTATACTGTGAATACGTAAGGAATTTATCCTCTCCTCGAGGGAATGTACTCCTTACCACGCCAAATTTTATACACACGTATCTTTATGCTTTGCAAGTTTGTTTTCGGTCAGAAAAGCGGTCAGACATCGATCGCAAAAGTGCCTACGTCCTCTCTTAGATGTTAACGTTAGTTGTGGGCTTATTAACCAAGATAGATTTTTTATTCCGCTGAAATGATAAGTTTCCGTTCTATGCACTCTTATCATGGATAAATGAACATGTCTGGCACGTTCTTTAGCGCTTACGTGTACAGGAACAATCACTAGTGTTTAAGAGTTTTCAACAGTGTCAATATAAGAGTCACTTCCATCGTGTTTTGTGGTGTACACATTAACGGATATATC
This sequence comes from Timema monikensis, assembly GCA_902151445.1. Taxonomy (NCBI): domain Eukaryota; kingdom Metazoa; phylum Arthropoda; class Insecta; order Phasmatodea; family Timematidae; genus Timema; species Timema monikensis. The sequence goes on from CABFVZ010000913.1 coordinate 236,366, forward strand.
GTTAAGCCTTTCGAAGCGTTCTATATATCTCATTTCGAACGGGAGCGGGATTTCATATAGATTCAGCACGTCTCGAAAATTAGGATACGACGACAATCGTTGTGCTATTCCGGTCGGTTAAAAGAGGCACTTCAATACGGATACGGGGAAGCAAAGTCCTTCTTCGGATTGTACATTTATCAACGCTCTACGTTTGGCTATAATTTTCTGGATTTGAACACGAACCCTGATCGAGAAATTTGAGTTTTTCAATAAATTTATTCTCATTTCTAACGTGCCGTCATATATCCATCCCAAGTCTCTAGAAACGAAGGCCTCAATCTGAGCAAGGAGTGGAAAGATCACGTTATTTTCATATATCTCCTCCAAGTTTATCCGGATAAATATATCACATAGAGTCGAGTTTAAATAACCTTCTTCTATTCTACCTTCGTTAGGATGCTTACACTCGCAGATGAGGGTGCTATTTACATTTATCGAGTTATTTACAATTGATTTTTCTACCGCCTTCACGTAAATATCCCCGCACGTAACGAGAAACTATACAGGATCCTTATATGGTAGTTCATTGGTAATAGAGTACGTCTTTATGCGTCAGGTGTATGCCTGTTCAATAAGTTTTAGAGATAGTCCTAGCGGTTCCAGGTAAAGCCTGAACTGTGTAAATCCTATACCTAGGTTTCGTGACAGGGCCATAAGTCTTTGGATCTGAGCGTCTATATCGTCCTGTCCAAATATCAGTACGCTCGAGGTCTTAATCTGTCTAGGTATATGTTCTATGTAAGCATTACATACCTTCCCATCTCGTTTTGCTAGAGGCCCTGACATGTTTCTAAGATACGCCATGCTCTGCAGGAACTACCCCTCACATTACCCTTCATTTCTGCACAGCTTGCTCTAGGATCTAATCGAGTGACTCCGAAACAGCTATAAAAACAGGAGAGCATAGTTAGTTTACAGATACCAGATCATGAAGATATGATATTTAATAATTGCAAGCAAGCAATTCAAATAATGTAGAGAAGTTTAAACCATAAATCTTTATAACATTTAGTTCATATATGACATAAACGATATATAGACATTTAATAATGAAGGATAGGTTTTTATACTATAACATTTCAAATAATTTGATTGTAAATTAAGAACTGTAAGACAATACATATAACTACTATGTAAACTCGTTTCCCTACACACACACACACACACACACATATATATATATATATATATTTATTCATGTGCGTCTTGTATAATCAAGCGAATTTGTATAATTTAAAAATTTGGTTTACCTATATACACTTGCCCTTTTTTTTAGGTATAAGAGAAAAATAATTAATCTTAGTATTTATCATTTAATTCATATTTGACTCCCTATAAAGTAAATTTTTTGAAAACGCTACTATCTTAGAATACTAATCATATATTGTAGATGTGTTTGAAACACAAGGATTCGGATACAGGAGAAAAATAATTAATCTAATTTCGTGATAACTTTAGCTCGCGTGTAATTCAAATATTGCATATAAGTTTAAATCTTAAAAATGTAATGCTGTTAAACGATATAAGATAAGACTATTTAAAAAATAAATAATAGGAATTTTGAATAATTTTGCTTTATATTAAGAACGGTAATACAAGAGCGGTGATACAAGAAAAATTACTTTATTTCGCTTCCCCACACGCACGCACGGGCAAATTTGAATGTACATTTATCTTCAAAGTTCAAGATGGCCGTCTTGCTTAGCTTGGGGATACCCTTGTATAATACGAGCAGCAACTCCGCCTTGGAAATGACTTCTACCTGCGCGTCCGTAAGCTGCGAAAAACGGTTAGGCAGACACACTTTATTCTTCCCGTCCAGAACCGTGAGGACTCGGTGACCGAAGCGAGTGTTCAACGCTTTTATACTTGTTACACGGTAACCGTGGCCGACCTCTAAATCCGTCAACTTTCTTGGTACGATCTTGCTAGAGTCCACCGTGCTTAATAATACGGCTGGGTATTCGCTTTACATTGTTAATCTTTAGTTTTTAGATGGAAGTTAATGATTTTACCTAGAGGGGTTTAGGTCTATATATATAAACGAGAGAATTCCAAGCCACGCCCTCCCTCACCTACTATGCGTGCTACTTTGAATGAGTCAGATCATCGTGAGTATGTGAAATCATAATCTTCTCAGGGCGAAGTATAAAGGTCATAGTTCATATCACATAGTTGTCCACGTTTCGCCTCTGCATGTGAACCAATTCAGAGTTGTTTTGATGACGCAATTTAATGTACATGTTCGGAGGGAAGAGATATTCTCAGTTTCCCGAACCCATCTGTTAACCTCCAGGATGAATATTGCGTGCGCCGTATAACTGTACACACGTTCTAAAGTTTATCAATGGCATCAATGAAGCCCGTGTCGAGGGAGTCGTTCACCAACACAATTAAGATCGAGGGAACACACAGCTTGAATATCGCACCATGTGCGTGTGAGAGAAAGAGAGTAAAGATTATTACACCAGGAGGAGATATTCTTTTAAGACTATTACAGTTCCCACAACCCATCTATGCGTGCCTCGTATAAATGTACACACGTGAGTCTTTCACCAACGCGATTAAGATCGAGGGACACAAAGATTGAATATTGCACCATGTGCGTGCGAGAGAAAGAGAGCAAAACCCAGCTGTTAACCTCCAGGATCAATATTCATACGGCTAAGTCCTAAAGACTTTCAAACCCCGGTCCCATGAAGCCTTTGGGGGAGTCTTCTCCTCTACCCCCCTGAGATCCCATGGTCCTGAAAACCTCAAAACCACCCTACTCTCCTTCGCTCCTAAATCTTTTTATATTACTAAATTAATTATCTTTCAAATCTATTGTATTTTCTCTTTATTCATTTAGATTATATGATAGTAACAATATAAAGCCTCCATTATTAACTATATTGAACTCTTTTTAGTTATGATGGTACTTAATTTGTCAACTTTAGCTCATTACGATAGTCTAATTGGCACCAAAGTTTCAACAGTAAAAGTTTCTTCTGCCCTTTTTGGAAGTTTCACGAATTTAAATTATAGTTTATCCATTTTTTATGTGTTTGGATGAAAACAAATAAATGTTTTTTTTTCACGTGCACCACGCCTTATCAAACGTTACTCATACTCACATATTTCAATTAATGGTGTAGATATGAGAAATTTATAATTTAGTGGGAATGAACCATATGTTGCGTGGAGGGAGAGTGGAAACCCACTAAGGGAAAATTCAGTGGGCTCATCAAGTATATGAACCCTGACTTCCACGTCAGTGGCAAGCCAGATTAGATGAGCTCGGAGTTTGTTATATGTGTCTACATATGTGACTCTATTTAAATTTAAATCAGTTGTTTTAAATATAATTAAAATATTTAATTTCTTACACATTAAAGGAACCACGTATCAGACCACTGAGACGTGTTGCGGACCTACAAAACCAGCGTTATTTAAGAAATAGTTCTCGTCAAAATGGTGAAGTAAAAATCTCAACCCCGCTAACTATCACAGTTCTGAGATCAAATTTAATAGCTATGAAAAATATATAGCTAGCTTTCCCAAAGCAAATAGTCATATTATAACAGGTTCACACCATAACGTTTCATGAGAATTAAGTGCTGATTTAGTGGTTTAGAAGCTTCAGAACTTCTATTCCAATAAGTAATACAGTATTGCGAGGATATGTCGCTTCAATAAGGCACCAAACTTAGGACTGTATTAGTGTCAGTAATAATCTATTAAACAATATTGATTTCATCGTGCGTGTAAACTTACTACTCGTAGAACTAAGAACTGAGGAACCAAGAACTAACATTAGAACATAAGGGCCCAAGAAATGAACCCATCCAACCACAAAATTAACAAATCTTAATTTATAAAACACATATGTATTTTTTTAAAATTATATAATATTATTCACGGCACATAATGTTATGTTTTTCAGAAATACCATTTCTAATTTCTCAGAGCAAACGTAAATTAAATTCTTCTTCTCTTATACATTGTAAGCAAACTTTACGTTCTCTTTTTTATTATTGAAATTTCTTTATTTAAATCTAGAATCTATAAAGGATAAAACATGCATTTTTTTCTTTCTGTGTTCCAAGGCAAGCATTAACTTCAACTGTATAACTAATATAATTTAATCAAATTGAGCGAAAGTTACAAGAAATCTATCATTTAGGGTTGAAATACTTTCCATGAATTCAAAAAAATTGAAATAAAATTAAAAGGTGATTTAAAAAAGACCTTAAAATTTGCTAACTTCCAGAGCAACTACTATAGACAACCAAGACTTGAAAAGATAGGAAAATATATATCTTTGGAAGTATTTATAAAATTTATATTTTGGCAGGTGTGAACATATCGAGCTCTGATTTCAATGGATACAAAGCAAACTTCCCAAGTTAAATAAATAACCCTACAAAATAGATCAAAGTTGGATGGTGTTCTTTTTTACTTACAAAAGTTGGGTAACACCCGCCAGTGTGACTAGACTTAATTCATAGTAACTTTGGTCTTTTTTCTGACAATTCATTTGTTATAGAAACAAAACCTTGATATGTTTTGTTACTTTTGCAAGATGTGTGAATCGAATTCACTTGTCAAAATGAGAATATATATTTGCGAAATGGTTGAATAAAGAAATATTTTTGTGGACAAATCTATTGTAAAATTATTAAGGTGGAGAGGACTGACGATTTTTAGTACTGCTAACAGTAAGACTCCCTTATGAAAAGTTTGCAAGGTAAAATTAATAAATGTATTATTATTATTATCAGGATCTGCGTCAAGGCTATCAATGACTTAACCCAGTGGGTAGGGATTTGGAGGGTAACTTAAAGGGAATTCAACTTCACTAGAGTAGAAAACGGATTTAAAAACAACACTGATTTATCATTTGTGGAAAAACACCAACATTGCTCCGGGTTTGATACCCTAAAATTAGAAACTTAATTTGGTCTTAATTGATTTGATGTATTATCAATATCATTATAACGTTGTGAAGAAGTTTTACGTATTTTAATTGAACACAATATATTGACAATGAACCCTATATATCTCAAAATCCTAAAAAAAGAGGGTCCAAATCTCATACAAGTAAATTTATATGATAACGAAAGCAATATGAGTGAGCTGTATGAGTAATAATTTTTAATGCTGGGTGCACAAAAGAAACCCAGGGCACGCAACTCAATTCAGGTGCGGGAAGAACATTATGGTCAATCTAAAGAAATAGAAATATAATAATAATAATAATAATAATAATAATAATTATTATTTTTGAGATTAAAGAAGGAGTAGACAGAGATAATTTCTAAACCAAAGGGTATTTTCACTAACAATAACATAAAATGAATTGCAAAAAGTTCATGTATATGTTTATTATAAATATCAAAATTAAATAAATATATATATTTATGTAACAAGTTAAAAGTATTATGTATAAATATATAATAGCTCCTACGATCACCATTTAATTCACAATATTCAATTAGCTAGAAATGTTTAAGTTAAGATTGTCTTTACTTTCAACTAAACAACAATTTTTTAAAATATATTCAACAAAGAATCATTCATCTTATTATTTTTCGCCTCAACTTTGCACACGAAGTTATTCAATATTATCCTAATACGAACCATGTAACTATTTAACATCTTCATTCTATTACTCATAATTATTCAGCATAATCAAAATGAGCACTGTCCACAAATTTCTAATATATCCCATAATAACCTAAAATCATAATACCCTAAATTTATCAATCACAATATTACCAATACAGGAGAGTAATCAAGAAAATGTAATAAGAACATTTAACTTAAACATTACGTAGACAAGATACATCTAACCAGCATAATCAAAAGGCAAGATTCAAGATTTATATTTTAGATCCTCTTTCTTTTATCTATCAGCGCAATAGTGATATCCCAAAACTCATCCCTAGACTGATATAAATAAATTAGACCATTTAAATACAACGTGAAAAATGTAAATTTTATAAGATTCAAACAGTTACTAATTTGAAAGTATAAATAATAACATGACGAAAGGGAATTTCTAAAAATAACAATAAAAAATGTTTACGCTGAAAATAAATTTACCTTTATATTTTTTAAATAATGCTGAAGCTTTGGATTCGTCCGATTAAGTCCGAGCAATGTCTAAGAGTGCCGGACGCTTTCCTACGCTAGTCTTATATACGATTAGCAAAACTCAGGGAACACGGAACAAAGGGAAAAAAGGGAGGGGAACCAAAGTGTATCATACACCGGGAGGGAAATGCGAGTGACAGAACGAGCTTCTACTCATTTCTCAAAGCAATTGGAATGTTTGGGCACTTTGTGGGACAGGTATCTATTTTCTTCTCAAGTTCTTTGGAATATCTTGAGCACATGGCGACCTCTAGCGAGCGCGGTTCGATTCTTAAGTGGAGCTGGTCAGTTGTCTGTGCGGTGGAATTGCAGTCAGTAGTGTTATCATCTCTCTCGGTTCGGAGTACAGCGCCGCTAGGATGGTGACTTGGGGTGAGTATTTTTAATCGTTAACTTGTTCTCTTTTTTCTTGTAGCCAAATACTTCAATAACATGTACCTTTTTTGTTAAAATAGTTATCAAGGATTTAAAAAAAATTAAATTATAGCACTGCATCTTACTACCCTTTCGGGGTTTACGCTTAAGTACTAATTACTCTAATGCCTAGGAGATGGTAAGGTTCAATATAGAGGAAGTGCACCCACAATTGCGTGGAGGGATAGCGGAAAAATTTAGGAAAAACACCCCCAGTTCAGCCTAGAGAGATTCTAAACTTGATCTCCCCGTCCTCAGTAGTCTAGCTACCCAAGAATCTTGTGCGTTAGCTAACTACGCCACCAATGTGGGTAAGTTTTGATCGTTTATCATTTATAAATAATATTTTTTATGAAATATTTAATCAAAAACAACTTTTATATCCCTATTAATTGTCCAATACAATCTTTATTGTTAAATTATAGTTAAATTTCTCAAACCTAAGCCGTATTACGCACGACTTAAAACTCGAATATTCTATGCGTCATTCATTTCAAATAGGTTAAGGACAAAAGCGGGTTGAAAATTACGAAGAATTAGGGATGCAAGAAATAAGCTGGCCCAGATATATTCGTACCTCTAGTCATAGCGATCTCGAGTTTGAGCAACTTTTAACATACTCGGTGTTCAAAACAAGTGGCATTATTTGGTGATGTAAACTATGAGAGTTTGGTTTTGAGTACTTATTTTTGGTTGAGTAAATTTATCTCATATTAAAATTATAAAGTTTTAACTTTTCACATGGGTTTCAAAAGTATTTTTCAAGTCAAAATAATGTATTTAAATAAACAGGGAAATTAATTGAAAATATATGCTAATTTTTCGAAGAAAATATTCATCCCAAGCATAGCGAGATTCTTTTCCTGTGTGTGTGTCGCGTCTCAATTTGTATACGTTAAATCCACACATTTAAACTAATAGAATAGTCCTAGAAATGAAGAGGTTAATATTTTGTAGAAAATGTACACGTATTTGAGTCAAGAGAACGATGGGAAAACAATTTATGAAAGAACACTCCCTTGTAAACCTAGCATCAACCTCCCCATCTCATGCAAACAAATATATTAAAGGTTTGACATCTTGAACCCCGTGAGCACCTATATCTTTAAGACACGCAATTTTGTTTATGTACACAGGTAGTTCAGTAAGACACTTTGAATAAGAAATTAGTTTAAAAAAATAACAAATGCAACTATATTTTTCTTAGTTTGTTGTTTTGTTGGATTGATCCTTTTCACTTACCACACAGTAACTTATAAACTATAAATATTCAGTTTATCATTGTGAAGGGGTTTATTAATATTTTATCTATGGATATAGTTTTTCCTTACAATCTTCACGCTAATGCGGGTGAATATCCAATAAACAAACCTAATCATCCGTATTCCTCATATTAAGGCCTTAATTTCGATGGTGGTGAGCTTAATAATTTTCAGAAAAATCCTCTGTCCATGGGGGCTGTCAGCCTCAATATTTTTTACCACCCCTGAGTGGAAGTAAACGAGGCAGATAGTGGTTGCACGGATAAGGGTTTTAGACCGGGTCGATGCTGTAAATTGAATTCGCTTCCCACTCAAGAGCTACTTCCGGCCAGCAAATGGGCATGGGGGGGGGCGGGGGAGGATGGAGGGTGATAAAAAAAGAGGAAAAGAAAGAATAATAATGAAAAATTGGAACAAACAATGGTCGAGTCATTATTTTACACGAAGCAAAAAAAAAAGAGAGAGATAGATTTGGCTAACGATAGAAAGGGGGAAACTGTTGCTTTATTGGTATTTTACAAAACTGTCATCGCTTTCATACATTTAGGTCAGGTTAAGGTATTTAGACAGGTCATATAAATCATATTATTTTGTTTGCGAAAATGGTATAGGGAAGAGCATGCTGATATACCAGTGAATGGTGAGACTGGAGACTCACGCATGCGCTATAGAATAAGTTAATGTGTAGAAGGAAGAACAAACTGGTATTGTACGCACCAACTTCCTCATGTGCTTCTTGAAAAAATCCAATCAACCGGATATTTATGGGGATGTCAATGTGTTCTTGTCGGTGACCTGGTGGTCTAGGGGTAAGGTGTCAGACTTCTATGCTGACGGCCGGGGTTCAATCCTCGATCCCGGCAAAGATTTATCTGATTACCAAACCCTTCCTTCACCTCTGGCAAGACATCTTGTGAATGTGGGGAATGCCAGGCCACCACCGTGGTTCGGATTCCACGTTAAACTGTAGGTCCTTCATTTCATCTCACAATCACCCTACCATTACACATTAGCGTAAGTGCGTATAACTTGAATGGGTAGTAAGACGCGGTGCTAATAATAATAATAATAATATGTTCTTTTCCAAATGATTTTTCTGTATTACACTTCCACACGAGGATTCACATCTCAGGAATATAATGGGGAAATCGTTGTTTTCAATACGGCCTTAACTGCTTCCTGCTTGAATCCGCAATGGCTGTAGCTGGGACTCGCACCACGACCATAACTGGAACTGGGAGGAATTCACCAAGCATTTTAAAAACATTCTAAACTCCGGGTCTGGAGTTTGGACAATACTCTGTTTCTGATCCCATCATTATGAACAATACAGCAATAAAGAGAACAGGAAAATCAGAAGATGACCAATTCATCATCCGAATTACACCTTTCACTAGAACCCGTTGATCAGTAGTAAACTCTTTAACTACATTATGGAAGTTGATGAAGTATTTTGTATTTCAAAGAAAATAAGACGACACGTATCTTACCAACTCGAGGAAAAAAAGTCACAAAGCAATGGGTATTTTTTATTTTAAAGCTGCTAGCACCGATTGTCAAATAAATAAAGTATTTAAAAAAATTAATCAAGAGCATTCAACTTTTTTAATTAAATAGTTTTTGTTTCTTTTGAAATCCATCAGCAATAAAAAATATTTTAAAATGTAAAAGCTTCCAAAATGACAGTAATCTATATACAAAAATTCAATATTTTCAGATATCTTTTTGTTTAGTTATTAATTTCTTTTTAATATTCTCGCAAAAATAATTTGTAAACATCATGAGATATCGAATAAAATCCAGAGTAGATTTTTGTAAATCTTTTATGAAAGAGCACTTCGTGTTTAAAAGAAATATATATATATTTTTTTAATTTCTAGAAGTAAAAACCAAATCTTTCTCCCCCTACAAATTGTGGGAGCCCGATGACATTTTATAGCCCATATTCGATATATCAGTCGCCTACAGAAAAACCAAATAATTATTTTTAAAAGAAAATCAACCTTTTATATTTTTTGAAAAAAAACACCTCTATGTTTGTAATTTTGTACTTTTTTCAATTTTCCAGTATGGTGGTGTGTGTCGGTGAAAGGGGGGCGTCGATTTAGCTTTTCGCACAGCGCCTAAAACACTGAGCCAGCTTTGGTTACACCTGGCTGGAATGGGTTAGCGTAAATTCCATCCAGAAAATGTTATGACTCTAAAATTCTGTATAAATTCCATCATGCCATTTGTAGGAGGCACTGTAAATTCCGTCACGTATGAGCATAAGGTGGTATTAATTCTTTCCCATATTAAATAAATACAAAGTGAAACAAAATACTAAGTATAATAAGAAGCAAGATAAATAATTTAACTAGAGTTTGATGATCTAAATTCCTCATATTGTAAAATTATTTAATATATCTTTGCACTGTGTATCATTTATTAATGCTATGTATTATGTGATGATCAAACTGTTATTTAATGATATTGTCTTCGTGGTCTGCTTCACTACTCTTTGAATTTGTAGGTTAGTAGAAGATCAATATTATTCTCTCTATCCCTCTTTCTTTATAGCTATACGAACCTTATTTATTGCTAAGTTTACTCTTTTATACCTATTAAACGTGCTATTTTTTTCAGCAAGAGCTTGAAATTATCAGTAGATTGTAGAGAGCTCTATTCACTAAGGAGTTCATATGAAGTGAGAAAGGAAATACGTTGTATTTAATTGATGGTTTTAAATTTCAATTTCATCAACATCTTGCAAATGATAGACATATTTGGAGTTGTTGAGATAAGGACTACACATCAATCTTTAAACTAAGTAATAAATAAGCTGTGCAAAATTCTTGTCCTCATATTCATTATACACCTGATGATAAAAAAAAAAAATAGAGAGAAAATTAGTTCTCTATTAAAAGGTAAAACTGTAGATGATATTTGTGCAAAACCTTAGAAATTATTGCACGTGGTACTTAGGGTGGGCGATGTAAAAACGTTAACATCTGAAGATTTAACACTTATCGAAAAAAATATTCACAACGCGCGATTTTATTTTAATCTTTTCCTTATGAATTTAGCTGACGAAAATAAAGACTAATTTGAAGGAAGATTTTTTACTAATTAGTGATAAAGGAAATAACATGATAGGATTTTCTACCTATAGTAACATTTTTTTTATTTTTTTTTCGTATTGTGTGGTGTGTGTATATCTATGGAACATTTGAGTGTTGCCCAAAATGTTTTGTTCAAGTTTTACATTGCATAAACTTCACAATAATGCTTACGTGCAATTAATGTTTTTCGTGCTTCCAAGTAAATCTACAGAAACACATGTCGTAGCTTTTACACATATTGTGAATAAGTGTATGTGTGTTGGGGTGAAATTTGCTCTAAAAAATCTATGATTTGGACAAAAACAATAAATATAGCAGTGAAGTCAGTGTGTACATCGGCTCAGATTTTAGGCTTCAGTTTAAACCTAGGACAAAGCTGGTATCATATGATCCATTCACAGTGATTGAATAGGCCCGAATCTGAGGAGGGATATTTAAAAAAAAATTATTTGGGCTTCAGTTTCTACCACCGAACGAAGTTGGTGATGGTTTTTCATGTGACATTATGCATATTCAACCCTCTGGCGATGAACTAATCTCAGAATTCTATGATTAAGTTTTCGAAACATAGATTTGCAGCATGTCAATCAGACAGATTGGACAGCTACAATTGAATATCAATATTTTGATAATTTACGACAATAGAAACGAAAGAAAGAAGTAATATTAATATATTTAAAAGTAATCTACCTCAAAGTTTATTTTTCCTGACTAGGTGAAGTCTGATACAATCACGTAATTGAAACACATGGTTGTTCAAAATATATTGTCTTTTGATAAATACTGTAGCGGATATCAAAGAAGAAGATTAACATCATCATATTTATGAATAAAATGCTTTAACGTATACCCGTTGCCATTGGATGAAGTCGGATTGATTCGCATAGATTTGCCATGCTGCCTACAAAAAAATATTGTAAAGGACGTCTATATCACAAATTCTCATAAAAATAATAGCTGAGCCTAAAGAATATAATTAAAACGGATATATATAAATAAAAGATGCTTCGGTATCTACTCAACATTACAAGATGTTCTTGGATTGGCTCCCAATTTGTTCGCGATTTATTAGAAAAGGAAATTATTCAATGACGGCGGCCTGACTTCCGCCACACGTGCTCTCATTACAACATCAGATGAAGAAAGAAGCGTAAAATGGACTCGACCTACTGACCCGCTTGCCCTTTAGAGAAGACTAGCGGCCATCCAAGGAAACATGTTTTCCCCCTTCCCCACAAGTGGTTCTCCCTGTTTCGTTTTCCTTTCTTCCCACCTTCGTCCCTCTCTCTCTTTTTCAATATTTCTGAGTTTCTGAGTTATTTTGTTTTGTTCCGTTCAAGTCAGTTTTGAAAGTATATAAAGGCTGCTTCTCAGGTTCACAATATACCCAAACTACTGCAACCCAGCGTCGAAGGAGGAACTTCTGCAAATTTACTCAAAGAAGATAAAGGCGACCGTGGAGTGTTAGCCGTCAGGTCACCCACCGCGCTGGCCAGGAGGATATACTTCAAATACTTAAGTATCCTGGCAAGATCGTTAAGTCCTTATGACTTAGAGTCTAGTTTTGTTGTAAAAAAAGAACTAGTCAAGCGTCTATCTAGACATGTTTGGTATTTTGTATGTTCTGTGTCCATAGTTAAAGGAGACTCTCATTTTTTTTGATAATTTTATATTATGTCGAATTGACAGTTAACCTTTTCGAGTCTTGTTGACCTCAAAATTATGAAAGGTTTATTTAATTGGTTAAATATTGTGTCCTACTGTCTGAAGGACAAGTGTCAATATGACTAGTATTTGGTGTCCCTTTAGACTTGGTATATCAGTCCTAGCGACTATGTTTCTCTCTATCCTTATGATACAGTTGTACCAATTGTCCCTTTTAGGGGAACATATTCAATAATATTAATAAAGAACATATAGTCATTTTAACAATTTAGATTTATTTAGTAAACAACAAGTTAAGAAAAATACAAGTTTTACATGAATATAGGAATATTGATGAGAATTACATTCTTCCAAAAACAAATTGACTTGAGAGATTACTTGTACTGTCGTCAGGCCACATGTAGAAGCATGCAGTATCAACTCAACCTTGCCACAGTGACAAGAGTTTTATAAACAAGGAGTAAATGAACAATTAGTTAAAGAATAGCAAAGAGTAAATTCAGAAGATATCATTTATACAGTCTCACTTGGTAGCGTTAAGTATTTAAAGAGATCCATAAAACATGTTGGATACTCAGCTGATATATCCAGCTAATTGATGGCTAAGAAACAGGCGTCATTAAAGTATTACAGTTGGTCATTTTCCCATACAGTACTGCCAGCGCATTCAATAGTACGTCGGCACTTATCCAGATCAATACTAACTTAGAGGCCTAGTCACGGGCAAAAATAAAATAGATTTATTTTGCGCGGACCCCACTATGACAATAGTGTAATTTCCCTAGGTTGAGCACCCTCGCTAATACTCTAATAGAAGAGTGACTACAACACCAAGACTCTATTACATATGACTGAGTTGCATAAGGCAAAAGAAAATAGGACATCCTGGTGCTAACCATCAACAACAAAACTAATGTTCATGACGTTTAGGACGTCATGATTAATTTAGAGGTTGGTCAAAGGACACATAAACAAACAAAAGAAGAAAACTTCCATGTTGAAGCTAATTACGTAACAGTTAAACTGAAAAGATTCTAATTGACATTTTTCTAAACCTTGGCTTCTCGCCAAATAATAAAATATAAATTTCCTTTAAAACATAAAAATTTAGAACTTCTCTTAAAACTATACAAGAGCCCAAGTCCTACAGACTTGGTTACGACGGCTGGATACCAATACCACAGTAACGTCGTCCATGTTTCCGGTGAGTTGGATCGGGTGATCCATCATCCTATCGACACAGCTAAGGTGGTGAGTCCGACGTCACGGACTCCATGTTCCTTCGTGTTGCTGACGGGCGGAGTTACCTTGTTGATTCTTTTCGTTGTGGAACCACTCTATACTTTTTCTGTACTTTTCTGTACTTTTGATACCGCTGGCGGACCTATATATACTGTGGAAGCAGGTCGGACATGACAAACAAGGAAGAGGGGATAAATTACGAAAAACAGGCAAAAACAAAGAAGGATAAAAGTGCGAAGAAAAGAAAACAATTGAAGCAAGTCACGAGTTCTTCGAACGATCACCAGCGTCGCTATGTGCGCAGCTGGCCTCTGAGTCGATCCCCGACTTCAGTTCTTCTCTCCGGTTTAATCAGGCCGTGGAACACGTGGGTCGGCCATGATTGACAATCTTGTAGTTTTTTAAAGGTGAAATTGTTATCTGCAGACATCTTGCCGGGGTGAGTTAGTACACAAATATCTTATATCAAAATGTATCTGTATTAATTTAGTTATTTAATATCCACAATTATTTTATGAGAAGTAGTAATACAAATGTATATTTTATTATTATTCGAGTAGACCTCATGGCAGGCGTAGACAAGTCTATCAGGCATCATCCAACGGGAAAAGCGAAGCGTTTTAAGTATATTATTCATAAATACACTAATTTAAATCCTCTTCTTAGATATTTAGTACAACAATAGTCCAAAAATAATATTTGTTTGACCAACCACGTGGTTGAATGTAGGACGAAACATCACTTTTTTTGATCAGAAGATATAACCTTAGAGGCAGTTTATATTAAATATGTGATATAATTTTCTATTTTGCACAAAATCATCGAAATAATAATTTTTCTCTTGTAGCTGTTCAATCCATTTGATTGACACGCTACACAGTCTTTACATTATGAGCCTTTGGCTTCGAATATAGTAAGGTCTTAGTCAAAGACTTGCTAACCTCTCTCTACAAGCTCCATTTATTTATTCTGAGTCAATGTTTCTCATGACGCCGTGGACGTCATGTGCATTTGTTTAATATTTGTATGGCTACAACCAGGCTGTCTGTCTTGTTTCCATTTCCCTGTTGGGTTAATAGAGTTCTATGTTATGGGTTGTTCAAGTAGTCACACTTCACGTGCGGTATTAGCTTTGGTGTGCAAACCACGGAACTCCGCTTGTGCCATATGCAGTCTGCAAAAATAATACTTTTTGTCTTTGCCTGCTTTTTTTATTCCTATAGTTTTGGTGTTGCTTTTAATTAGTGTAATTCCTATTAGTATTGTTTGTACTATTGAATGCTCTGGCAGTACCGATAGGGAAAGGGACTAGCCATAGTACATGTTAATCAACACCTGTTTGCTATCCATAGACCTCTGTTATCTACAGATCTTTTATTATTAACCAAAAGTGTTTTAAGGATATTGTCTTAAGACCCAGTCAAGCTAGCTGATTTAAGTCTATATGTATATCTTGTCAAATACCTTTTTGTTAATTACTACTTAATTGTTTTCTCCTTTAGAAAAAACCTACCTGGATCCTGGCTCCAGCTCAGCCCTTGTAGCTACAGCAAGACAATCAAATTTCACAAAGTCTTATTTATTGAAACAAGCTTCAAACTTGTGATCTTGTAACATTATTGTAAACCTAATTCTTATTATTTCTGTTTTTAATAAATTTATTTATCGTTAAAACAATTATTTTTCCATTTAAATTTCACCTTGTTTGTCACGTTATCAAATTAGTCCTGTGAAGGAATAATGTAACAGACTTCTCCGGATGCAATATTCTCTCCATAAATTTGGGCTGAATTTTCATCATTCATGAACCACACGATAAATTCGTGTGAATCGTTTCAGTTAAAATTGAATAGGCTCGTACACACATCATACCCCAATATATACACAATTGTAGACGTGTTAAGAGACGCACCAAGTGAAACGTACATTCGTCTATGAATCAACCCGTCAAAGAAATAGTGAAAATAGGGGAAAAAGAAAAGATCTTGCTAATTATAAGGCAGCAAAATTGTAGAAAAATAAGTGTTTGAATTTGTCAAAGCAGTGTCATGTAAATTTTTACATGTATAGTAAGTACAAGTATAGATGTTTTAAAAAGACAAAACATTCTGACATTATGTAGAATTTTCAAATATTTAAATGAAAGATGTATGTTCAATGATTATTAAATAATTCAAGAAATTTATGTCATATTTATAAACAAATCAGGAATAATAATAAAACAGTCATCAAAGAATTATATAAACAAGACAAAGAATAGTTTCTTCATTAAGGCATTGATTTTTTTTTAGGTTTGACCTCTATAGTCAAGTCGAAAATTGTTGTCGTGTTGAATAATTGTTTTTAAAATATTAATGACAATTTCTTTACATTTTATTATTTTAATTAATATTTTTTTTCTCTGAGTGACGCAATTCACATAGAACCCTTATAATAATGGGGTGCAATTCACATAGGACACATATATTTATGGGCCAGAATTTACATGAGACTGTATAGTGTTCGGGACAGAATTTACATAAAAAATCAAACTCGACAGAATTTACAATAGTCGGGTGAAATTCGAATCTTAACCTATCCGTCATCGGCACTCCAGACTAATTAATCCTGGTATTTAGTCCACGTGCCACCAAAGGGTAGGTAAATACGAGAACTATTTTATCTTAATTTTATATTGTTTATTATTAGCACAAAACAAAATAAACAACTCATAAACAAGTCAAACTGATTTTTAAGAATGGCGCGATCTAATCGTTTGACTGATTGATGAATGGATGTAAAAAGCTTGCCAATAAGAAAAATAAAATGTTAGATGGTTTCTAGGCGTTTTATCTCGAGGAAATTTCTTTATCACTGAGATATCCCTCAGGTTGTATTGACAAGTTTCAAACTAATTAAAAACACAAGAAAATTGGAAAACTTTTTAATAGTAATCATTAACTTAAAGTGACCTTTTATTTTAATCAAGTGAGGATAAGAGCTTTATTTTCGTATTTGATAAAGTTAAGTTGATTACACAAACTATTTTTACCTCGCAACTTCAGCTTGGTTTGTTTTTGTAATACGTCAGTAATTATAACATCTGTTGCGTTTTTTATTACATATCTAAGCCCATTGAGGGAACTAAATACACATTTAACAACTCTTACAACTAAATGCTATGAAAAAGGCTATTAAATGTGTAGCTATTAATAAACACAAAAGTGACCTTATTTTCAGAACCTTAGCTATCTTTAACAGTTTTTTCTTATTTTTTCTAATAAATATATGCTAGGATTTGCGTGGAGTGAGAGTGGTAATCAATATATTTAGTAAATAAATGGTACATTGCACCCTAAAGACTTTCTCTTTTATCTTAATATATGGACATTTAATAAACACTGGCAAGATATGTGAAACGAAATAATATAAACCTACAACAAATGTTTTCAAAAAACTCCAACAAAGAGCATTGATTAAATAATATTCATGGTTACAGAAACATAGAGGAACATCTCTTCCACCAAAAAGAATAACGACCAATTTAAAATTTCAAGACCTCCATAAAAATATATATTTGCTTATAGCTCAGAAAGGCTTCGTTTTGTAAAAATATATTTCAAATAAAAGGTTTAATTTAATAGTATATTATAATTTGTATCTTTTCAATGATATGTTATTTCTTATCTAATATGTTTGCGAGGATGCGATTAAAAGGGTAAATTTCTGCTGATGTTAATTACCCTCAAAGTCATTTTCATGGGTAAATGAAAATGACCAGTTTATTTGTAATGTGAAATAGTTCCTAGATACCAGATTTAATCATGATCGTTGCAGCGAAATCTGAAATAATCGATTATTCTTTCTCCTTTCTCTTCAATAAACTACCCTTAATTTTAAGGTTTTACTATATCAAATCCCAAAAACTCCTCGGAGGCACCGGATGAAAATCCAAGATATAGGCCTAAGTTTCAGACTAATAAGTAAAATGGTTTTGGTTTTAGGCCAAGATACAAAGAGATTTTATCATGAAAACTACTTTTTCAGCTTAGTGGGGTCATGAAAGGTCGATATTTATCAAAATCTTGAGTTCGATTTTTGTTGACAATCACAGGGGTCAAGAGAAAGTAAAATATCTTCCACTTGTGCAATTGTCCTACACCACCACCTCTCAATGCTACAACTGGCCTCTACCTCATCATCGCTTATTGTTGTAATTGGTAAACTTCTCTCATACCTGCGGTTGAAATCTGCTAGATTCTTAAAAATACTACCATTTAAAATGGCCTTCTTTGAAATAGCCAACATTCTGTAAAAGTTGACTGGCTCAATAAACTTGAATTGGACTATTTTAAAACCTAAAAATTATTGCAGGATGAAATTTATTTCAGCTGAATAACACTAAATTCTAAAAATACATTAATGATTGATTTGACCTTCTGTTTAACTTACAATCCTATACCTTATCAAGATGGATAACATGTCTTGTCTATTGCGCTAAGGATTCCTGGTTTAATTCTCGAAAATGTTGTCATTGTCAAAATGAGGGTTTACCCTTTCACAGTGATGAATTAACGGCTGGGGACTCGATGTTGTGCCTGTCTTAGTCTTAATTTAGATTATAAGGCATATGAAGTTACGATTGGCTTAACAAGTAGGTAGTGGAAAAATATAATATGGCGTGATAAAAAAAAAACAGGCCACAGAATGGAAACTGTATTGGATGGACCCGTCTTGGTGGCGTAGTTGGCTAACGCGCTTGTCGTGTTTAGCTCAACTGTTGAGGACGGGGAGATCGAGGTTCGAATATCGGTCAGGTGAACTGAGGTTGGTTTTTCCTAAATGGTTTTACACTCTCCCTCCACGTAAATGCGGGTTCACTTCCTCTAATTAAACCTTCCCAATTACTAATCCATTACCGTAATTAGTACTTAAAGCGTATAACCCGAACGGGTAGCAAGACGCGGTGCTAAATAATAAATATTATATTGGATGGATGTAAAGTTTAACTTTACAAAATACTGAGAAATGTAACCAGTTTGCATGGACTTCAGTTAAATTATCCTAAACTCTAAAATAAGTCACCATTTTATATGTCCATATGTTGAACTATCCTAAATTCTGAAAAATGGGACATATTCTAATAGCTCTGTGTTGAACCCTGCTAACCTTTTAAAATAGAATTCCTGATCTAAATGTTTGTTTGTTCCATTTCTATCATTCGATACCAATATAGTAAAAATAAAATCAACATGTGTGTCACGATACCTATACGAGCGTGATGCGAGATGAAGGGCAGATCAAGAATTCTAAATTTTATTTGCCCCCAGGAATATCCCGTTTCCGTTTGGAATATATTTAAATCTCGTTTCGCCTTTCGTAGGCGCGCTATATTTTAAAATCCTCCTCATAAATATTTAATGTGATGTAGTTCAGAGGCATGTGGGTGATATTTTTGAAGACTTACAGCGAGGGAATACTTAGCGAAGATCATGGAACGAAACATGAGCGTGGTGCGTAAAGAAAATAAGCGGTGCAAATTATATTACAAAAATCTTTCTCGGACGTTCTTGAGTTTTCTGATTTAGGTAAAATACTCTTAAGTTATTATTTGGATGTTATAATAATAGCGCAGATTCTTATGGCATAGTTAATTAAACCTATGGGTATAAATACCAACTATATCAGTAAGGTGGTTTATTTAACAAATATATCTGGGCCTATGCATGTAAAATACTAAATTTATAGTGATAGGGCTGCTTAAATTAGAAATATATTTAGGCACATTAATAATAAATGATGTTATTGATAGGGCAACTCACTGTATATGACATTTCATTTTAAAACTGTAAGTATAAATCATAATTATATTATAAAGACAACTTCTATGACAAAGAATTATATGCCTTTCTATTATATTATCCATACTAATAGGTAATCTGATAAAAAATATGTATACATGTAAACATATATATTGTATATATATATATATATATTGTATATATATATATATTGTATATATATATATATTGTATATATATATATTGTATATATATATATTGTATATATATTGTATATATATTGTATATATATATTGTATAAATATATTGTATATATATATTGTATAAATATATTGTATATATATATTGTATATATATTGTACATATATATATTGTATATATATATTGTACATATATATATTGTATATATATTAATATAGTGGTTTTAATTACAAAGATATCTAGTCTTAAAATATTAATAAAGCTAATAACTGGATCTTATTTCTTGAATAAACTTCATCCAGTGGCGGCTTTTACCAAAGTGAGATGGGTGGAAGAGGGATGCCAACCATTCTGATGGGAGGGGGCTAAGTGGAATCATTGTGACTAAATCCAATATTTTTAAGTTCTTACATTATTTTATTTTAAATTAAACCTAAGTCATTATAAAGGCTGGATCCAAACATACCTTGCTGGGGTCCAATACCTCTCCAGGTAAATGGGTATATCTCTCCCACTTGAATTTCAAGAAATGGGTACGCAATGTCACTTTAACCCACCCAAATTCTAAAATAAAATTACTATATTCTTGAAGTATAATACATTCAATATATGTGTGGACTGTGTTTTTAGGTATACTTTAAGTTGTGTAAAAACATTATTTGAACTATGATAAAATGCGTCATAACTTTTTTAGTGTACCCTCCCTAAAGATTTAGAGAAGGTAACACACACATAAAGAAAGAAATACAAATAATACATAGTTTTATTAATGATACATATAACAGAGTACAGTATGTGAAATAAAGGATAGTTAATTTGATTTCCGTTGTCTTCTGTAATAAATATTATGTTATTGTAGAGTGTAATAATATTTAGCACTGCGTCTTACTACCCGTTCGGGTTATACGCTTTAAGTACTAATTACGTTAATGGATTTAGGAATTGGGAAGGTTGAATTAGAGGAAGTGAACCCACATTTGCGTGGAGGGAAAGTGGAAAACCATTTAGGAAAAACCACCCCCAGTTCCCCCGACCGAGATTCGAACCTCGATCTCCCCGTCCTCTACAGTCGAGCTCAACACGACAAGCGCGTTAGCCAACTACGCCACCGAGGCGGGTTATTGTAGAGTGTATTATTACAACAATTAGATAAAGACATACATAATAATCTGAAAACTAAACGTCCAGTATAATGAGCCTTGTGAGTACAGACAAATGAGCCAATAGTGGTTAACTAAAGCAAATTGTTTGGGATGAATATCCAGTATCATAAAGGATACCAAGAATACAATTCCTACAACTCGCCCACTAAAACAAAGTGAACAGTGGTGGGTCAATAATTATAAACATTTTAAGAAATCCTTTGAACTGACCTCAAGAAAGAGCTCACTAGATTTAAAGTCTGTACCCCAAAGAACATGACCACTAACCCATCAGCTTGTGCTCACTCAAGTTCTTAAGAAGCCTAGCTACTTAGGTATCTAGCAATTAAGCAATTAAACGCTCTATCTATGGCAACTAATAGTGAGTTAACATAATAGTCACAATGAGGAGGCGCTAACCTAATCCCTCTAATACGGGGAAAATTAGCCCCAGTTAGGGCAAAATAGCTACAGCCTAGAGCTATAGGGGCCACACTCACGAACCAAACTTTTCTACTAGGTATACCCAACAAGTCCAAATACAGCGATAGTACGACATAAGGAGGCCGTCTACACGGCTGCAAATATACTTGCAATAACGATATAAGGGCTTCCCGAGGACAGAGCCAATATTAAGTAAAATACAGGATCCCATGATAATCCAATACTAGGTACTTATCCAGGGTCAACAGACCTAATTAGGTCATCAAAACACATCTAGCTCTCTCCACTAGTGACTCAAGACGTTCCCTTCCTAGCTAGTCAAACAAAATTGCCAAGCAACCAATCTAACGTTAATTAGCCACATAGCCATAGTGATGGCTGTATATAAACATAATTCTAACATAACTCAAACTCATGCGGATAAGTCGCTTAGCACAATAATCAACACAAGTAGTACATATCGACAAGAAACTATATCTGCTCATTGAACTATCATGCCCTAGTTGACTCTTGTGACAACTCTTGTAATAATATCAGCCTAATTAGTTCAATACTTATATACATCAATTTACCAGGGAGCTAACTTATAAAGAAACGATCACTTCATGACTCTCAAATAAGTTGAGCCGGTGCTTAACATTCTCATTACTCGTCACCATATTTTTATAGTTACATAGCAAAAGATACACAACTCGGCGAGCAACAGTACGAACCGTACGTAGACGGGAATTAGCCGTTCGGGCAAGCAAACAGTCCGTGCGAAACCCAACTCAAACGTAGAAATCAGCTGTGACAGTGCAGCGTTATTGTAGCCCCAGTGGTAGAGCAGGCGGCACACTTCTAGTGCTCCAGCGATAAACTATGGTGGTGTTGGTGATCCAGGTGAGGCGGGAAGCTACCTATGGGTAGCCCCTGCGTTTATTCCACCGGACTCCATTCCGGCCAGGGCCTACTCAAACTGCTACAGTAGAGAAGGTACAGTTAGAGACCCGATCAGTCGTAAATTATTACAAGTTATGTATATTAAACTGCTCTAGTGGTAAATTAAATCAACTTCAAGACTGAGAAGGAAAAAGGAAGGGGAGAACAAGTGTCAGCCAATCACGTCTTACAGCAACAGCGCAGTCCAGAGAAGTCTTCAAGGGGGGTAAGCACATGCGCAGTGAGAGCAAAAAGAAAAAGGCAATATGAAACTAGTGAAGACCCAAAATTACAGTTTCTTGATATGTTTGATTACAGCATCTGAACTAAATTAAGCTTATAGGCGATGACCTCGAAACACACTCACATAGGAATTTAGGTCAAGGGGAGACCAATCAGTAGGGTAGTTCATGAAACATAGACGATCTCTTGAGAGATGAAAAGGTCACAAGATTGTGTGAGCTCGGTACAATAGAAACCCTTTGCTAAAACATTATCAAGAGAGAGGGAACAGTAAACCCTTCTCTTGGAGATTTACCTAATATAAAAAAATATCAATAACTTTTCGACACTTACAACAGCTCCTCTACCTCTAAAAATAAAGTCCCACCATTGGTCTACATATTGGTACATATTATTAGGGATTAAATCCCAAAAGTTGTTGTATTAGAGCACTGTTTATGCAATATTTGGGATCACATACGTCTGTTATTAATTATTTTTCTTACATTAAAATATAACAAAAATATACGAAAGATCTTAACTTACAAACACACGCAATTTGAAGACCAACATTCACTTCATTGCTGCGAATAAAAGGTTTAAATTTTCTGTTAAAATAAATGGTACGACAGAATAGCAAAAACATCTTTTTTTGTAATGAATAACCTGGAAGAATTTTTGAAAAATAGACTTTCATTAAGCTACCCTTAAGTATGTTGTCCACATAAAATAAACACACCATCATATTAATCACAATAAATCTCCTTAAATATAAATTTTATACTTAATTGTTCAAATATGTTTAGAAAATTTCAAATTTTCAAAAATAAATTATTTGTAAGCAAACTTAATTACTAATTACTAATTAGTTTTAATTTGTAAATATTTTTTATCTATTTATTATAAAAATACTGTTTCCAGATATAAATTTTAACTCAATCTTTAAGGCCAATTTCAAATTTTTTTAAATTTTCTATAATTTGTATTTTGTAAACTACCCTTAAATTATTGTATTTCATAAATATAATCATATGCTATTATTTCTCGTGTAAAATAGTTTCACTATACCAATTTTGAACTTATTAGTTCCATCAAAAAATCTTATCTAACAAAAATCAGTCTTTAATAAGCTAATACGTTTTTTTCTCTCGGTAAAACCAATAACTACCTTTATAATGTAAATAGCTTAAGAGTAACCCATTTTTTCAATATTAAATTTATTTAAGAAATAGTCATCAGTAAACTACCCTTAAACAGACTCCCGCCACCCCATCACCCCAAAAACACATAAAAAAAGTTAACAGGTAAAACACTCCTAACCTTTTGAACTAAATTGTAAGAGCCATTTTCAAATTACTATGAAGTTTCCAAAATGACTTCAGTAAACTACCCTTGAATGAGGTTTTACACAAAAATTAATTATACAGTGTTATTTGGGAGGTTAAACACCCCCTTAATTATATCCATTTGAAAAAAAAAAAAAAATCCTTAAAGACGTTTTCAACATATATTGAATTTTCAAAAATAAATCCTTAATAAACTACCCTTTAAATTTTTTTAAACAAAATACAAGTTTACAATGACAGTTTGGGGGGGCGGGGATGAGTGCGGGTTAAAAACTCCTTATAAATATATTTTAAACAAAATCGTTAAAGCTATTTTCGAAAAATATGGAACTAAAAATAACACTCATCAGTAAATTACTTTTAGCTTGAGAGTTAGGGTCAAAATAAAATATCCCCAAGTATTACTCTACATTCTCTGGAGATCAAGTTTGAAAACTCATTCCATTAAAACGGTTAAGATCTGTAACTAGGGACAAACAGAATTGTAAAATTCACTTTTTTGTTTGGAATGCACATAAAACTTAAGTATTCACCACAATCTCAAGTTATAAAATATTTAATATTACAAAGAGATCTTTTGATATAACAAAGTAAATAAATGTTTATGATACAATCTCACAAACTTTCTAATATTGTTTAATATAGCTCAGAAAATAAAATCGAAAATAGTTTTTCAGTAAACTACCATTAAGTAAGTTTTACTCGTAAAAACAAACACATCATGCTTAACCTTTATTTATTTGAGATATTTAACGTGCACTTTCTAAGCAAACTGATTATATCAGCACACGAGAATATTTATGAGCTAGAGCGAAAGGGCCTACCAATTTTTTGGGGAAAAGCAAATACTTTCTAGGGCTCTTTACATGCTGCAATCAACATGGGACTGTCGCGATGGCTTTACTTACACTCCGAAGGAAGTTGTGCCTCGGATTTTATCTCACAAGAAAAATCCATTAAGGCCGTCTGGGTTTTATTCCACGACCATCGGATCTTGAGGCGAGAACTTTACCCCAAGACCCACATTCTATTGATAATCATAGTAAACACGCTTTATATATACATTTTAATGGAATTTGTTAATATATTTAAATAAATCTCATATTTTCATAAACAGGTAATTAAAATACTCTAAAATTGTTATTAATTTATAAAAAAAATTAATTATCATGAAAAACTATTCTCAGATAGGCTTGTCTATTTTAAACTCGATATTAAAACCCAATTTATATTTTTATTTCTTTTCATTTTTCGTAAGTAAGCCACATTTAAACTAATTTGAAAAAAGGTAGATATTATTATTGAGCATGTAAAATAAACCCCTGAAACCAATTTTGAAAAAATTTGTTAGAATAATTTTCCAATATATCAAATTTTACATAAATCAGTTATTATTAAACTACTATAAAATGATAGTTTTTTTAGAAAAACCTAAATATTATTAATATTTATAATGTAAAACTATACAGAAATACACTTGGAATCAAATTGTTTAACCAATTTTTTAAAATATACAATTTAAAAAAAATGAACTATCTGTAAACTACACTTAAACAAATGTATCCCCCCACCCTCACTTAACCCCCTTCTCTAAAAAGCATACAGTAATTTTTTTATTGTCATGTCAAACACTCCCCAGATATAAACTTAAAAAAAAATTGCTATAGCCATATTAAAAATATTTCAAATTTTGGAAAACCACTTCTCAGAGATTATGCTTATATATTGTATTCTCTTTCATTGGTCACCCAGCATTTATTTCAAACTTTCAGAAAATACGAAATAAATTAATTAAAGTACTTTATTCCAGATCATCAAATAACAGTTTGTTTTATATTAAAATACTAATATTATATATTTTTGTCATCAATGCCTAAATGATTTTATTTTTATTTGATACAGAATTTAAGTAATATTTTTGTATATTTTTTTATTTTTTTACTTTCGTATTATAGTCTTTAAATTTACTAATTTATCTATGCTATAAGATTTTGTTCTTATTATCAATAATTGAATTTTCTTTTATTGTAGTTAAACCTAATACAATTCATTTAGCTAGTAATTTTATATCAGCTAGATTGGTCAATGGTGTTTTTAAGAATACAATACCCTCCCCCCTCCTCCCACATACACAACAATTTTACAATATATTATTATATTATATATATGTAATTTTAAGAGAAATGGTCCTTTATCAGTTTTTATACTTTATTAGAAAACCTTTTCAGACAAGTAACTAGTCGAAGATATTATAGGATTACTTACAACTTAACAATTCGCAAACATTCTCTTGACTTTTGAAAAAAATAAAGTACCATTGTATTACAAGCTTGCTTTGTAAATGTGGTCTGAGTAATCTTATTAGGGGGTTTAGTTTATGGGGAGGGTGGTGGGGTTGCTAACTGAACCTAGCTTTGTGAAAGTATGTTTAGTGACAGTACAAGGCAATTTTTTATTTGTTTTCTAGTAAAATCGTATTTAAAGTAAAATGTTGTTATTAAATAATAGCTTGATAGCGATACTGTCATATGGAATTGCACGTAGCTATTATACCCGTGTTGAAAGACTCAAGCTCTCCCAATGAGCACAGCCACTTTAACCTTGAGGCTGTGGTTCTGGTGTGTTCCTTGTGTGTGGGTTAGGGTCTAAATAAAACAAACTCCCCTATATGTTGCACTGGGTCTTGCTTGTTCAAACTTGATAACTAGATCAAGCTCTTTAAATTAACACATGACACCCGGACACGGGAATCAAACCTTTGGTTTAGTACGACAGTACTCTGACCACTGAGCTATCCAGGAATCATCCCATGTCCATGATCATTCTTCACTCATATTTTAAGGAGGAGTCTGTAATGGACGTGCGGAAATACTCAGCTAATATATGTGTGATCAATCAAGATCACAAACTTTCAGATAAAGCAACCACCATTGACTCGGTAGTAGTCTTTTTGCAGCCAATTGTACAATTGTAATCGTGTGGGTCTAAATATCATGATGGATTAAAGAGCAGAGCTATTGTCCAGATGCCATTTTTCAGTTTAAAGAACTTCTAGATGCGGTTATAACCGTAATTAGCATATATAATAGCTTGGCTATTTAATCCATCATGATATACCCGAATAAATGCTGAGAGACCCCTTAAACATCTAGATATCAAGTTTGAACAAAACCCATCGATCTGTTTCAGATCTGTGGCCAAGGATGACAGACAGACATGGGTACGTACAAAATGGTAAAACCCACGGTTTTGGGGGGTTTGGCATCATAATATAATGAGAATTATAAAGAACGTACTTTGTAAAATGATAATTGGTTAATTAGTTGTTACACATAATGGGAGATTGTTAAAACATAAAAAGTATATGCTAAGTCAATTAACAATATGAATTGATGGAAGTAATAAATAATTCATTATTCAAGGCTAAAAATTGATATGTAAGGAATTTAATTACATGTAGATACATAAGTTATTCACCTAAGGGTCACCTAGAAATTGACCAAGAGCAACTTTAATTAAAAATAGGAAAAATCAGTAGTTGAACAAGATTAATTAAAAATGAAATTATTAGAATTTGATCAAAATGAAAAATTGTAAATAAATAAGTTTAATTAAAGTTGCTCTTGATAAATATCTAGGTGACACTTAGGTGAATAATTTATGTATTTACAAGTGATTAAATTCCTTACACATCAATTTTTAGCCTTGAATATTTAATTATTTATAACTACTATCAATTAATATTGTTAATTGATTTAGCATATACTTTTTGTGTTTTAACAATCTCCCTTTTTATTAAATCCCCCTTTTTTCCTTTTCATTACCTGTATGTTAATTGACTCAGAAGTGTAACAACTAATTAACCAAATGTCACTTTATCAAGTACGCTCCTTATAATTATCATTCTTATTACGTCTCCTTACTACAATTAAAATTAATTTAATAAATATTATTGAAGCTTCCAAAGCTAACAAATACTTTCAGTATCTTAATACTAAAATCAAATTGAGTAAAACCAATGCCAGTTTATGGTTTAACCATCAATGCTTATCTAATCAAATAATACCTAATTATGCCAAATTACAATTCAAAAGTAATTATAATAGGCTTAATAAAATCACAAAATCTTGTCAATTGATCAGAACTAGACATGAAATTGCGTTTCTACACAAGAAAAGGCAACAATTAAACTACCAGGCCTAACTATTACATCTTGAAATTTCCAACTCCGTACATCCATACTATTGGAACCAGTTATCCATTCATACGGAAGAAACAATAGCCAACATTCTTAAACTCAAACATGTCACTCTTGAATGTAAGCTTAATAACCTTATTAAATCACAGAAACCTATCAAACTCACAACTTACAAACAGGTACTTAAATTCTACCGTATAACTCTAAACCTCATCAAAACACAGTTTAATAGTAAAGAAGAACAAATAATGAATCAAGATTATGAATTCAATTCTCATTCAGAACTCCTTACAATAAAAATACATTCTCTTACTATTGACAGTGAGAATGTCATCCAGCATATTTATCATGAATAAAAAGAGCAAACACGACACCTCATAAGGAACCACCTTCAAAAAACCATCGCAAAGAATTCTAACAACATTGATCTTACCCATGTACTCACTGATATCAACAAACTCAAAAAGAAGCTTCAAACAAATAAAATAATCAATGCTAAAGCAGATAAAGGCAATACTATAGTCCTAATATATCATGATGAATACATCTCAAAAATGTCTTAGAACTTAAGGCTGAACCAACCACCAACTTCCAAAATGCCATTAAAAGCAAACTAAAGCAAATACTTATAATCATTGATCCTAAAGACAACTATAAACTTCTCAACATGAATCCTAAAGCTCCTGCGTTCACATCATTACCCAAAATTCATAAACCAAACATTCCAATAAGACCTGTGGTCAGCTACCAGAATGCACCAGCTTACAAAATAGCCCAAAAAAAACCTAATAGATTAAATAATAATCCTCAACTCCCATACTCCTACAATGTAAAAGTTCTTATTATCTTACAAACAAACTTAAAAATATAGCTCTGAAACCTGATTCCGAATAAATGTCACTTGATGTTTTTAATATTTATACAAATGTGCCCATTAATTAAACCATTGACATAATCAAATCTACACTCATAGTTAAAGACTTTTCCATGGAGTATACTAATCAAATAACTAGCATCGTCAAAACCATAGCAAATCATAACTACTTTCAGTTTAATAATAAATTATATTCACAACCAGATGGTCTAGCCATGGGATCTCCAATTTCATGTATATTATCTGAAATTTTCATGAAGAACAATGACCCCAAAATCGTCAACTACCTCACCAAGTACATAAACATTCAATTCTACTGCAGATTTGTTGATGACATATTAATCAACTATGATAATGCCCTTACCTTTTTTAATAGAACTGACATTCTTAATCACATTTATCTCAAATTGAAATTTACGATTGAACTTGAACAAAACAACAGCATCAACTACTTAGATCTAAATATTTCAAAAACCAAGGCTAACACTTTTGTATACGAACTCTACAGGAATTAAACCAATACAGATACCATTATACAACTCAAACCATCCCACATCTCATAAATTAGTAACTTCCAATAACCTGGTTTATAGACTACTTCATGTACCACTTTCCAAAAATAATTTTAAAAATGAACTTAACTTTATCAAACAAATTGCCACAACTAATGGGTGTTCTCACTCTATACTATATAAAATTCTTAAGAAACAATAATCTCAAATGGGAAAAAAATCCAACCTCACAAATATTTTCGACAACCCTAACCGACCTAAAGGGGTAAAATTCAACTATACAGGCCCTGAAACCAATAAAATCACTAAGATTTTACAAAAACATAATATTAAAATTGCTTTCGGAACCAACAACACAATCAAAAAACATTTATCCAACTCCAATCTCAACACCCAAAATATTAAAAAAAGTTGTATATATAAACTAACCTGTGATTGTAACGCTGCATACATTGGAAAAACTGGACAGGCACTTTCTAAACGCTATTCTGAACACATTAGTAACTTCAAATTTAATAGAACCAAATCAAAATTTGCTGAACACTTAAAAATCTCAGGCCATCAACCAACTCCTATCAACCAATGTATGAAACTACCTTCAACCAAAGGCATAAAAATGAATATTTCTGAAAATCTCAATATTTATAATGCCACTTTTTATCATAATAGTATCCTTAATGACAAACAAAATTTGAAAACCAAATAATCTCTTATGAACACAATCAAGAATTTTCCACAACATGTAAAAATTAAAATCACACCTCATCCTGCCACAAAACCCTGCCCTCCTACCATCGTAGTTGAGACCTGTTCGGGACAGTGTCGTGAAGATTTGAAACTTTCTCACTTTTTTCCATATCCAACACTATGTATCTAACTCACCCCCTTTTTTAATCTATCAATATTCAATTGCACTCACCAACCGATACACTACCGACATCTCAAGCATCTTTTCTCAATTTCCCTAACGTTTACCTTGGTCACATGATCTTCTGGAAATTTCATAATAAAAATTATTAATTAACAAATTTTATCGAACTCACATTAATTGCACTGTATTAATAACGGGAACTACGACTCAACCCCACCATCAGGGTAAGCTTGATAGTTTGATTTTGTGTATAATAAACAGTAAAATAGTAAATTTTCTCGTTCCATCATTTAACTCTAATAATGTTTTACTTATATCAGTCTCTTTGGTTAAGGTCAATACTTCTCTTTATTTTAGTTAAACCTTTCATTCTTTTTGATATCATTTTTACACCTGAATACTAAATTTTCCGCATTGGTTTTGTCTTAGACCTGAGGATAGTGTAATGAACGCCGAAACGT
Organism: Timema monikensis; assembly: GCA_902151445.1. Lineage (NCBI taxonomy): Eukaryota > Metazoa > Arthropoda > Insecta > Phasmatodea > Timematidae > Timema > Timema monikensis. The sequence continues at coordinate 267,202 of CABFVZ010000913.1, forward strand.
CGTCGATCAACCAGCCTAGAGGTAGTACAAGTGTATAAGGAGTGGAATTAAATCACAGTTAAGAAACGTCTTTTGTAATAAACCATTCAAGTATCAATTTAAGTATTTGTTCCCGTTTACATTTCTTAATTACATCCATTATCTTATATTTAATAAACTTATAATATCAATTAAAACCACTTTGATTGATCTGGTTGACACTCCTGCTAATTATCAATTATCTAATTAAATATATCTTTGGTTAATATAGTTTGTAACTTCTTGACCTGTTAACAAGCTCTAAACAATAACATCTTTTAATTGTGTATGCTATGTTATTAGGAAAATTTTAATTTCAATTTTAACATGATTCTTATGTAGTTCAACTTTGATATGTTTACATTGTGTATCAGTCTTTGTTATTTATTTCCTAGATTTTTTTATTAAATTATCATTCTTATAATTAGTCAATACAAAATTATTATTGATCACATTTGATTACTATTATCATTTGTTTTAACTGCATAATTGCCCTTGTTGACTGTTATTAGATTTTATTATATATATATAATAATATTTACCACCGCGTCTTACTACCCGTTCGGGTTATATGCTTTAAGTTACCTACTACGCTAATGGATTAGGAATTGGGAAGGTTGAATTAGAGGAAGTGAACCCACATTTGCGTGGAGGGAGAGTGGAAAACCATTTAGGAAAAACCTCCCCCAGGTCACCCGACCTAAATTCGAACCTTGATCTTCCCGTCCTCAGCAGTGAAGCTCAAAGCGACAAGCGCGTTAGCCAACTTCGCCACCGAGGCGGGTTGGATTTTATTAAATTGATATCATGCAACTATCACTTGTAACAACACTCCTGCTCAATTTAACCATTTAAAACTTCTATTTTTGATAAATTTCTAAATTTTTTTAAATAATAATTTCATTTCTTTAATTGAATCTTGTCCACCTATTGGTTTCCTACTTTTAAATTCAAATTGCTTTTGATCAGTTTACAAGTGATTCTAAGGAAAATATTTTATGGAATTTTAATTGTTTAGTTCCTGTCATATCCATAGTTAATTAGTAAATTTGTTTATACTGCATTATTGCCTTTGTTGACTGTTTCCTAGATTCTATCATACTGATCATTTATTAATTGTTATTTTGCTTAACAACTCTAATTTGTCACTAGACTATTTCAATTTTTTGTTTTTGATAAGATTTAAAAAAAATTCTAATAATTTTTTTTATGAATCTTGTTCAACTACTGGTTTTTCCTATTTTTTAATTAAAGTTGCTCTTGGTCAATTTCTAGGTGACACTTAGGTGAATAATTTATGTATTTACATGTGATTAAGTTCCTTACATATACATTTTTAGCCTTGAATAATTAATTATTTATTACTTCCATCAATTCATATTGTTAATTGATTTAGCATATACTTTTTATGTTTTAACAATCTCCCTTTTTACTAAACACCCCTTTTTACTTTTTCGTTACGTGTATGTTAATTGACTCAGAAGTGTAACAACTAATTAACCAATTGTCATTCTACCAAGTACGTTCCTTATAATTTTCATTCTTACTTCTCCTTACTACAATTAAAATGAATTTAACTAATATCATAATATAAGGTAAAGATTCATCATAGTCACAAGGTCAAAAATTGTTTCTATTACAATTCACTCAATTGATATGAGAATGTAAAAAAAAGTTATTACTTATTGTTTTTTTAAAAGGTCTATTCTCAACTTTTTGTGGAAATTGTGTACTAAGTTGGATCTTTTTAACATGAAAATATAGATTTTTTTTATAATGTGTCCCCAACCATATTATTAATTTTTCTATTTGGCCCTTAAGATCAAACGAGTTTGATAGGTCTGCTTTACCGGGAATCTCGGAAAAAAATCTTTCTGAGGTTCTTTGTAAAATTCACTCAAGATTATCCCAAGTTTTTGATAAATAATCTTACTTTTGAATGGTTCTCAAGCGTCCTCAGAAAAGATGAAAACGACGTGTTTGCTTTCTACTTGTTTAAGATTTAAAAGGGAAAAAAAAAATTATTTAAATAAAGTCAGGCGATAGAACCGGCAAAACAAGTTGTTGAAAAAATGGTGGATTTGGAACAAGAGCTCAGACAAGAGGGCCGTATGAATAAAAACAAGTCTAACCTTATCCTTGCAAAATATGAAGCAAATCCTTGTATAAGTAAGAATAAAAATTGAAGTAAAACCTTTTACTTATGAGTGTGAAGCAAATGCTTTCAGAGAAGAGGTTTTGCTAAAGCTATACATATTTTGAATGGATAAAAATGAGCATTAACTTTTAATTATAAGCATTTCTTTTAAAATACCTAATTCTAGTCAAACTTATACTCCCCTGCGAGAAGCAAGTCAAGTTTTGATTTTATCCAATTTCATTTTTTTATTCTATTAATTTACCATGGCTAAAGTAGTATATTTGCAAGCTAAGTATTGTAAGCCTCGTTCCTCACCATAATTAAACGATTTCAAGAATTTATTTCAGTTCAAAGAATAAAATCTAGATTGATTAGCTAATAATTTTTTTAGGTGCTGCTACCGAATTGCGAGGGGGTGCGCTTTCTTATCTACAAAAATGAGAATATGTTTGAGACATTAGGCTAATCCTTGATTCCAGAAAAGTATATGCAAAGAACTTGGTGTAGATCAATCAACAGTGTCAAAAACTATAATCAGTGCTGTTCAGAAAATAATTGCTCAGGCAGGTTATTGGATTAAATTTCCTTAGACACAAAGTTCTGTCATGAAAGCAAAGGATCCATGGCAAAATAGATACCCTTTCCCAACTGCAATTGATGTGATCGATTTATTGTACACATATAGGGATAGAAAAACTAAAACTACATTGAGATGAGTACATAAACAAAAAAGAAAAACCACATTAAATGTACAAGCAACTTGTGACGCAAGATGCAAGCTCACACTTGTTGACGTTAGGTGGCCTGAGTCCGTCCATGACAGAAGGATTTGGAAAAATTCTTAACTAGGGCAAATTTTGGCGAAAGCAGACAACACTGTACTTCTTTGTGATAAAGGTTACACAATAGTGCTCATGATTCCATTTAAAAATATTGATGATGATGATATTATTATTATTATTATTATTATTATTATTATTATTATTATTATTATTATTATTATTATTAGCACCGCGTCCTACTACCCGTTCGGGTTATACGCACTTACGCTAATGTTTAATGGTAGGGTGATTGTGAGATGAAATGAAGGGCCTACAGTTTAACGTGGAATCCGAACCACGGTGGAGGCCTGGCATTCCCCACATTCACAAGATGTCTTGTCAGAGGTGAAGGAAGGGTTTGGTAATCAGATAAATCTGTGCCGGGACCGAGGATTGAACCCCGGCCGCCAGCATAGAAGTCTGACACCTTACCTCTAGACCACCAGGTCACCTATGATGATATTAAAACAAGTTACAAAAACTTTCTGAAACAGGAAAGAGTGTGATGGGCTAAGCTCGTTTAGCCCGTACTTACAAAGAAAATGAAAATAAAATAAATTGCAGTACATACAAAAGTAAATTAAACTAAAATAAATTGCAGTATATTAACTCACTGTGTAATTGTGTTCTTGAATACCGCCTGGTTCACGTGAATACTGCCTGGCAGGACGACCAGAAAGAATAAGTGGACGGGGCAGGTGCATCTAATCAACTGGTACAGCAAAACAAGACTGATTGTCCTCAGTGTGCTCCAATGGACTCCAGCCAACTGTAATTTGTTGTTCTGGATAAATCTAGCGCCTGTGAGAAAAAAAACCTTTCCCCTGCTCTCCTGAGACGTCAGATCCATTTAATATATAATGCATTGCCTCTTGTGCTATTATTGTATTTCATTTCAACAACTCGTTGCACGAGCATTCGTTAGGTTGCATTTCAACTCAACGTACATACAAGCAGTGGTCAAGATAGTTGTTCCATTGGTCTCACCACCTCGCCACAGATAATTATGTAACATCTATTTGTAGTTTTTGATCTTTTTAATATGAGAAGCTTCAATGTTTGTTTAGTGTGGTAGTATACTATTTTCCAGAGTCTATTTATTTTAAACAGAGTGTAGTCCTTATGACCACAGTTGTTTGTTGTTTAACCATGTCCATGTGTCTAGTTTTAAATTTTTGGCTGACAGTCTGATGCCCACCCTGTTCCCATTGACCATGCCTTTGTTGGTTTAAACTATAGATCGGCAAAAATGGGAGATTAATTTAATCCATGGAGTTACTGTATGACCTGATTGGGTTTTTATCTATTATCAATCTTTAGTTTGGCTCTATTGTTGTACCTTAGTTCGCTGATCAACTCGTGGGTATGCTTCTATCCCAAAGGGGTGGCCTACGTGTTGTTATGTTTATATTTGTCCGGCTCCACTTGGCTCTTTAATATTTATAAGCTTTCTATTGTTGCAATGTCTCCAGGCTATTGTCGAGTGTTAACTATACTATTGGATTATTAGGCAGCACTAATTAGAAATAGGCCTGCCATAGTTTCCTAATAGCTTAGATTCCTTTTATCACTCTTATCACTATTATTATTATTATTAGCACCGCGTCTTACTACCCATTCGGGTTATACGCACTTACGCTAATGTGTAATGGTAGGGTGATTGTGAGATGAAATGAAGGACCTACAGTTTAACGTGGAATCCGAACCACGGTGGAGGCCTGGCATTCCCCACATTCACAAGATGTCTTGTCAGAGGTGAAGGAAGGGTTTGGTAATCAGATAAATCTTTGCCGGGACTGAGGATTGAACCCCGGCCGCCAGCATAGAAGTCTGACACCTTACCCCTATACCACCAGGTCACCCCTTATCACTATTAATTGACCAATTGTTCCAACTTTTGGAACATTTATTTTGTATCATGCTATTCCTTTTTGGAATTAACCAACGCTAGCTAGTTCATTTAGCAGCTATCACTATAACTTTTTAAATATGGACTCCCTAGATTTAAATTTGTTCAACGTCACTATTTGACTATGCTAATCATATTTGAGGCTAACAGCTGTATGGTTAGAGTAGTGAAATGTATTGTTGCTCAACCGCAACTTCGTTTAATCTCCTGATTAGTATTGCTGTAGTTTACTGTATTGTACAATTTTGTTTTAGAAAGTACGCATTTTCTTCTTTAAGGAGTCACACGTTATTCAACCTTAAACCTAAGCATTATCGTCATAGTGAGTGTAATTAATTTTTAAGGTGCCTCACACCAAACACGGAAATTTGGTACCATTATTTATTATTACATTGTTTACGCCGTAAATTTAATATGGAAACTATGGAATTCCCTCAAGTCTGTGAAAATATAGCTATTCTCTTTTGTTCTGATTTCAATAAACTTATTTGTTAACTTATTTTTCTCTCTTTTGCTTAACACTTTCTGATATCCTTGCTTAACCTATTTGTATTTATTACCATCATTGTTAACGGTAGCCAGGTTTAGGGTTTAAAGAGTAAATAATAAAGCAGTATTTTGGGCAGATTAAATGAAGATTTTCTATCTTAAAATATGTTTGTTGCATCGAACTTGAAAATATCATCTCAACCATGGTTATAGCATGTTTCATTTTGCACAATATCACAAAAATATTGGGATATGTAGATTTTGAAGAAGATAACGCATTTGATGATGACGATGTAAATGAATCTGCTGATCTTGAAGATGTTAACATTCATGTCTGAGGAAAGGAATTATGGCAAAATTTGGCTGAGATTATCGACAATAGTGAATGAATAATGTAAACAATTCAAAAAAATATTTTTATTATTTCATCCACTTTATAGCATTTTTTTTTCCATGTTAAATAAATGGTATGGACTCCACACTGACTTTATCGCTCCATTGTATAAAATTGGAGATATTTACCCAAAACTTGTGATATATGTGAAACGAAATAGCACACTATCAAACCCGCGCACAAATTATTATATACTTACGTAAATATTTTTTGACTCACGGTTTTAAATTTTATTTTTAAAGGATTAATGACCTCATTTGTGTATTTGCATCAATAAAAAGGTCACTATTGGCTCCACAAGGGTCAATAATTTGTATTAAAATTTTGACTCCTGGTTAAAATTTTCGACCTTTTATTAGGGGTTGCACATCTTTCAGTCATCTCTTTGTTATTAAATTCCCCATTTATAAATTTTGACCAATAAAATTGGTAAATATTTACTATCGAATCTAAAATGATACATATAGATCATTGCTGTGCAAACATTTCCCCTAAGAGGTTAAAGTAAAAAGAATATAAACTTTTCAAGAGATTTACTTATTTCACACAAAAAAGTTTCTAAATAAACCAAATTTAGTGATAAAATATTTAAACGGGCTTTCCACAAACACTTGATATTCTTTAATGTCATATATTTTTCTTAATATTTGAATTAAGAAAATATAAATGTGTGAGGCAAAATATCATGCTCTAAAGTCGCTTATGAAGCAAGTCTGATTAATCTGTTCGCTGACGGAGGATGAGGGGTCAACTAACTTTGACCTAATTTGATGTTGTGGTTTAATTTCCTCGAGAGGTTGGGGTAGAACGGGGTTAAAATGGAGGAAAGGCATGGATGCTTCTTGGAAGGATTCAGGGTCGTCAGAAATACTTGCTGGTCTTAATATCATAGTTAATAAAGTTTACTTTAGGCTAAGCCCATTATTTGGTCTAGCTAAAATACGACTGAGTACTACGATTTGTTTATTTTATAAATGGCATTTCTTGCCCACTGGAAATAGTTATGATTTAATTTTGAATAAACTGCATCAGTAATTTTTAATATAAAATAAATGCAATCAAAGAATTTAACTAAGCTCCTGATTAGAAAAATTACTATGTTAATACTGTCCAAAGATATTACAAGAATAGGAAGTATGAAATAGTTCATATTCATTTGTTTGAATGAGGTATTTTAACGTTCACTTTCTATCAGATTGTATTTGAACCAAACGACTTAATAACTAACTTAACCTTCTAAAGTATGCCAGTACGCTATTATTTCCTTCACATTTAGTTTCTAGATACATTTTAGTCACTTGACCTATTTCCTTCTTTTCTCTCAAATGCAGTGCTTAAATACAGTTTATTCCTTTCATCTCTGTCTTTCCTTTACCTCGAAAGTATCTCCTTCACAAGTAGTTCCTAAATACCTTTTACTCTTTTCGCCTTTGTCCTTCCTCTTCTATGAAAGTATTTCCTTCAAAAGTATTCCCTTCCCAAGTAGTTCTTAAATACAGTTTCCTCCTATCAACCTTGCACCCTCCCTGGCACCCCTATCCTTCCACTTCTTCGAAAGTATTTCCATCAAAAGTAATTTCTAAATACAGTTCACTCATTTCCAATCCCCAGGCGCCTTTGTCCTTCCTTTACAGTACACAACAATAAATATCTTCATCACCACCATCTAAAATCAAATCAAGGTCCTTTAGTCTTAGGGTTGAGCACACTAACCAATAACTCCCGAGAACGGGTCCTGAATTTGTTTAAGTTTTCCAAGGAACATGTGTTACTACCCATTCCGGATATCCATGTATTTACACGAATAGGGTATAGATGAGGCTAGTATAATTAGGACAAATGTAGCGCCATTCATGTGAAGGGAGAAAGAGGAATTATTTTGAGAAAAAACACCTCAATACCCACAGCTTGGATTTGAACCTTGACCTCCTCCTCCCAGACAAGTCAAACCACGCTATCACCGGCTATTGTACTGATTCGTTAAATAAAAAATTATAGCATAAAGCCTATTTACATGAAGATTGCTAATACAACTTGTTTCAGAAGTACCATTCATGTATTCAAAAGTACCATGCATGTCAAACGAGCGAGCGTGATTATAAATCCTAAGTAGCGCACAGTGATAAGGTCATTGAAAAACTCTATACGCTTTAAATTTAAAATTAATAAAAACCTTCGATATCCCTTTTCGAAGGTATAAGCCCAAACCTACGATAAGCATAGTTTCTAAATAATTTCATGAATTTTTAATTTAAAGACGTTACACACCCCGCCTTTCACTTTAAAACAAAATTATCGGCCAAAGATGCTACTTCACTAAATAAAGTATATTCAATAGATGCAATTTTATTAGACAAGGTATGTACATGTAAAACAAATCTAATCTAATATCAACATAATGATCATTTGTACACTTATCTATATATATATATTATATATATATATCTATATATATATTTATTATATATATATTGTATTATATATATATATATATATATTGTATTATATATATATATATATTATATATATATTGTATTATATATATATATATATTGTATTATATATATATATAATACAAAATATACACATACCACTTTATAATAACCGTTCGGGATACCTTTATTTAATTAAATTAATAGTGTTGGATAACAAAGGAAGATTATTTTAATGTTGCTGCAATTGCTTCGCGGGAGAGTGAGAAATAATTTAATAAAAACCACCCTCAGTTCACCCAGACAACATTCTACATACAGCATCCTTGTAATCGACAAATCAGACTTTATGAGATATAAGACTTAGTCCGTCCACCAAATGACTCAAGTTATAACGGCTTTATCTGTGGAACATAGATAAGTAGAGGAGGCTATTTGTGGTGCACCAGCATTAGTGTGGGGTGTGAATGATAAAATCCCTGTAGTGCACCCTGCTGGAATTTGAACCGGAGACACAGTCTATCGTGTTCCAGAAGCCTCTGCCCCCGCGAACACCAAAGTGGGTGTTTATTATTTACTACTTGTTGTGATAGGTAAAGTATAGATTCTTAGACACACTCTAGATAAACTAAAATACTTGTATGATCAGCTGGACAGGAAATCTTCCCGTGTAGAAAATAATCCCAATCATTCAGTTTTAAGAACCCAATTTACGGTTGATTATTTGAGATAATATATAAATGATAATACTTTGACCAGAAAACATATCGAAGTCCAGTTTTATGCATTCTTAACTTGAATCACAACAGTAAAATGTTGATGAAAATAGATTTTTATATAAATAAAATTAGCATCTCGTTTTATTACACATTCGGGTTATACGTTTATGTACTAATATTTTTTTAATCCCTAGATTTATATAGACCGTGTTCGTGCAGATGGTAAAGATCTGTTCTTGCACTGAGATCCTCGAATATATACTACATCGCTGCGGAAAAAAGTTTCTCTCTGCTTAACGCCCCGTTCAAAGTATCCCCTGAAACGAATGGTGCCAGTAACGGTCGACCCCGGCGTAGACCTGGACAAGTTGAGAATTAACTGAACGGCATTTACTGAACAAACAACAGAGCAACGTTTACCACCACCACCACCACCACCCCCACTTCCCCTCTTCTCTTATAGGTTTATTTTAAACTGCCATTTTCCCCTCAAAGTTACACACGCATGGGCGTAAGGAGGGGAGTTAGGGGGTCCAATCCTCCCTGAAATTGTCCTAAGTTTCTTTTTATATTAAGCTTAAAGATAGCATTCATTCACTTTACAATACTTTCCCAGGCGATAAGCCCTCCAAATAATTATTATCTTATAAGGCAATTCATTTTTAAAAAGACTCCAAGCGAATGTCACTTAAAATTGCTCATAAAGGCATCCGATTATAACATAAAAACACGCAGGGGGTCATTCCAAATAGATTCTAAATGCATATAATATTTATTTTTTAAATCCAAGTGAGGACCACTCCAATTAGCTTCTAAAAGGATTCAATTAAAATAAAATATATTTTAGGGGAAGACCACTTTCATTATATTCTTAAGCTATCTAGTAATTTTTTTAATATCCAGGTGAGGACCCTTCTAAATAGATTCAAAATGCATCCAATTAAAAAAAAATTCTGATGGAGAACTATTTCAGATAGCTTCTATTGACATCAAATTTTTTGAAAAAAAAAAAAAGGACAAGGAACACTCTTAATAGATTCTGGGGGCATACAAATTATTTTAAAAAAATATGGGTGAGGGCCACTTCAAATAGATTATAAGGAATCTAATTTATAAAATAAACTCTGTGATAACTTCTTAAAATAGAGTTTGGAGGCATTCAAATTTCAAAAATTTTCAAAGGAGACTACACCAAGTAGACTTTAGTAGTATCCAAATTTACAAAAAATTAAGGGGTATCACTATTCTAAATAGCTTTAAAAAGAGTATAATTTTCAAAAGTTCTCCAAACAAGGATGACTATAATTAGATTTTAGGAGCATGGATTGGGTTAATTATACAAAAAAATAATAGGGACTAAAATTTATTTTGTTATAATCAAACTAATTTAGTAGTCAACATTAAATTTGTTGTAACCTGTACAAAACTGTTTTTCAGTGTGGTAAATATTTATGGCAAGTAAGGTTGACTTGTACATAGCCCACCCATGAGACTTTAAATTTTTACTAAAATATTTATAAATTTATCATTTCAATAATTTCATGTTTGTACTAAATTGTACATTTTTTGTCTTTCTCAACTTTTCCAAAAATCATTTTGATTTTTTATCAATTAGGAACAGCTCGAAATTGTTTGACTGTCATATATCTTATGGTAACTTATATAAATGCTCCCAGCTGTATACAGTACAGGGTGTCCATGAATATACTCCATTATTATAAAAGGGTATAATTTTGTAGCGGTGGATATTACGCAATGCATATTGATGTCATGTGAAAGAACGTAAATTCTTTTTTGAATATTGCAGTAAGTTTCATTGCGGTGGGGGCCAGTAGGTAGTGAGCGAGTGTGTAGTAAAATGACGGTGACCCCACAGCAACGTAGCTGTTGTGTCGTGGAATTCGCTAAGACAAGCAGATATATGCAGTATACCTTCAAACGTCATTTTCAATGTAGGCACCCAGTGATGAGACGATTGTTAAGTGGTACTCAGACTTTCTATAGAGAGGATGTATAGCCTATGTGATCAGAGCAAAGGTTATCTAGTGCACCGGCCTGTCAGTGCTGAAGTTGTTTAACGTGTGCAGGAATCAAATGTACGCAGCCCTAAGAATTCCATATGCAGAGCTAGCTGAGAGATAGAGGTACAAATGTCCACCATATGTAAGATCTTATGTACTCATCTAAGGCTTTGACCTTAAAAATTGCAAATGGGGCATAAGTTACAAACGGATGGCCCTCTTTAACAACTCGCTTTCTGCGAACATTTACTGGCATTAATAGAGAAGGAAGGTCTATCGTCACGAATTATTTTGATTGACGAGGAAACAATCAATGTCAGTGGAAAGGTGAACAAGCACAATGTCAAGTGGGGAAGTGGGAATCAACATATCATTATCCAGGCTAAACGCGACTCCCTGAAGATTAAAATATTTCGTGACAAATCGAATCAGAAAGTATACGGTCCACTCTTCTTCTTGGAAATGACCATTACTGGTAAAAAAAACTTTATATGCCGACTGAATGGCTGTTTCCACTATTGGAAGAGAAGGGGAAGTCAACGAACTCCTCTTCCAGCAAGACACAGCACCATCTAACTGGAATCGCTATGTCCGGGAACATCTGAATTCGCAACTGCCAGGGTGGTGGATTGGGCGCGCAGGAAACGTCTTCTGCACTTGGTCACCGAGGTCACCCAAACAAACGCATTGTTTGTGACTTCTTCTTATTCGGTTAGATCAAAGGTGTCGTATTTGTACTCCAACTGCCTCAAACCATGCATCTCTGCAGCCATCGAGTCCACCTTGGTAGATATGCTGGAGCGCGTGTATCTAGATGTATGCCACACAACACAACGGGCCCACATCGAATGTCAGTGAGGTGGGAACAAAAGGGTTTGAGTTATGCTTTCTGGTGACATCAAATGGTGACAGTAACGCTATACATGTTTATAATCTCAGAGGATATTCATAGACACGTTGTATCTTCTCGCATAGTAAAGCTATTATCTAGCAATCACTTGATTTTTTGTCTTCGTGATTTTTTATATTTATATACTCCCCTTAATAATGGAAAATTCTCAGGAATCTGAATGTCAAGTTTTTATTAGTCATGTTTAATGATCGTATTTTGATCGTGAATCAACTATTTATTATTCATAATTAATAATTTCAGTTTGCTCTTAAATTAATTTTATCTGAATAGCTCATGTTTTCTTTAGTAGCTGAGCTATAGTTGGATTTATTGTCCTTTATTTGTTCAGTATTGCACTTGTATTTTATTATTCCCTGATATTCAAACATTCCACTCTTTATTTATATGTATATTTAATTAGGTATGTATGCTACCCTTTATTATATTGATATGAAAAAGGGGTTACATAGTCGACCACTCTAACCACTTAACCATTGTGATGGTTAATTAGTAAATTTATCATGTCCTCTGTGGACTAGTTCCCTCTGTTTATCCTGTCCAACAGTCGTAAAGCGCTTAGCACACGACTCGAAATTGAATTTGGGAATGTCTATGTTTATCGCTGTTACCCGCAACGATGAGGGAGATGCCTAATGCACCATGCTAGACGTAGACGTGTTAATTGGTTACAGAACAGTTGAGGTTAAATTAATTATTCTAACTAACTCCTAGCAGTTTTACTCACAAAAAATTATAACAATATTGTTCAATATACTTAATTTTTCTTTTAGGACCTCACGTTTTCTGTCATTTAGCCTTCGAATGTTATAAAAGTTAAGACACAATCATAAATCTACACTCTGGTTGATAACAATAAACACTACATATAACAATTTTAAACAAAGTTGTTCTAATATTTTAAACAATTTTAATTTTCTAATAACCATTCACGTTTAATTTGAAAAAACTTTAAACATAATATACTTATTGAATATTAAAAAAATTCACAGATATTCATTAGAACTAAATCTTTAAGGCCATTTTAGAAAAATTTTAAATGTTCTAAAATACATGCGAGTAAGCGATCTTTAAATAAATTAATTTTAAAAAATAAGCATTCATTATTACTGATCATGTTAAACAATTCCCAGTTACCAATTATGAATAATATGATTGAAATTATTTTGAAAAAGAAATTATTTAATTTGTTCAAACAATAAGTTTATTGATTAAAAATTTTATTTTTGTAAAGAAAAAAACAAATATATAAAATTATGTACTCCTTAAAATCCCAACAGATACACATTTTTAACAAAACCATTAGAACTATTCTAAAAATATTTTAAAATTAATAATATAAACTGTAAGAAGTAAACTACCCTCAAACGAATACTTTACAGAAAATAATACTGTTTTATTTGGCATTATAAACATTTACCAGTTACAAATTATAAGTAAAATCATTAGATTCATTTTTGAAATAATTTGAATTTTCAAAATTTAACCATCGGTAAACTACCATCAAATGATTTTCTTACACAAAACCAACTATATAGTTTTAGTAATATTTATTATAATTGTAGTAAGGAGAATATCTAGACTATTAATATAAGTAGCACATTTAAATATCACATACAATTAAAACTAGATAGGTATAAACATATTTAAGTCTTTTATTCAAGATAAATAAATTGATAAAGGAGATACAATTTATTTAATTAAAAGTCAAAATTAATTCATTAGAATAATAAGTCACTTACTAAATAATAATTGTAATAACAGATATATACTAAATCTATGTGAAGTTTTGATAATATTATGCAGCCCAAATGTGTAATTTGCAAATATTTTTATTTAATGATATAAGTAAAAGAAAAAATATTAATTGATTGTTAACATTTTTAAAGAACTATATTAATAAGTAATTGAATTGTTGTTTGAAAAGAACAACTTTCTTATTGATGGCTCAAGAACTGTACACAGAAAACATCTAAGATAATAACATTTTAGAAAACATTATAAAGTTGTTTAAAGTAAAGAGTAGTAATATTTAAAGTTAAGACTTAGATAGAATGCTCTGTAAAATCTATAACAAATTATAGAAAAGTTGTTATTTAATGAATTAGACAGTTAATATCAGCAATCAGCATATTTCAATTGCTGATACAACAAGGAGTAATGGGACTTGGAATAAGATAAGGCTTAGATTTTATGCATAACTTTAAAAATTCATAATTTTTTAACCTAATATATTTGACTTAAAACCTTGTTTATATCCACTATATATTATATTCTTCAAATCTTTGTGACAAGACCAAATAATCACTTTATTTAAATTTCAAATGGCAGATGTTACCTACAAATTCTAATTTTTCAATTTTTATTTATAACATAGTTGAATAACATATTTATATCATAGTTGAACTTTAAACTGTTTTGTCCTTACTTTATGGTATACTTTTTTTGTAACACATTTTTAACATGTAATACTTGTATTTTAGACTTGTCGTCATTTTATGTTTTAGTTCTGTTGATGATGATTATTATTATTATTAGCACCGCGTCTTACTACCCATTTGGGTTATACGCACTTACGCTAATGTGTAGTGGTAGAGTGACTGTGAGATGAAATGGAGGACCTACAGTTTAAAGTGGAATTCGAACCACGGTGGAGGCCTGGCATTCCCCACATTCACAAGATGTCTTGTCAGAGGTGAAGGAAGGGTTTGGTAATCAGAT
>CABFVZ010000914.1:0-106171 GCA_902151445.1 Timema monikensis
ACGTATCCTGGCAGGGAATTAGGACACTTGCGTGAAGTTTTGACTTGATAGAAGTTACTGTTCCAAAGCAAGCTGAAACGAGCAGCTTAAAATCAATTCCTTGAGATATGAATACTAAGAAAAGATTGGATGCTAAAACAAAACAGTTCCTCGAAGGAACCGATTCTCTGAAAATCAGTTATCTAGTCAAATACTTTGGAAGAGGGTTATCTTCATGATTAACACGTTAATTAACTTGAATTCCATCTGCAAGCCTTCTTGTGGTTTATGTGTTTATGAATATGTCTATATGTGGGTGAGATACCAATAAAAGCACTTTAATAAATGTAGCCGTAAAGCTCGACCTTGGGCCATGACTGGATTGATGTTGAGTTTGGCAAGTGTCAATGAAAGTGATGACTACCAATGAAACTTTATAGGGCTAAATTGTAATATGAAAGAAGCGTGTATGTCGAGCAGCGTAATTCGTAAGCTTCTGGTGATATGACCATAACTTATGCAAACATTGTAGAATGTAATTACACTGGTTAGAAACGCTCCCTTGGATAGATTAAAGGGGATAAATGAGTTCAAAAGGTTTTAGGATATTTTATGAAAGCCGGACAGAGCAATCGTGATTTGTCCTCCACATCACAGACAGTCTTAAGTGTTAAGTTCTACTGTCATTATCATCATTGTATATATATATATATATATATCATGGGTTCTTGACCGATGTTGACCAAGTTGATAATCAACATTTTACTTTGGTGTTAGGCGTAATCCTCTAAAAAATATTAAGACGAATAGTCTTGCGGTGGGAGCGTTTTAGACCTGGAATCGATGTGAAAAGGAGCTAGTCAAAAGTGTGTGTAGCTTAATTCATACATTCGCCGAAACTAAAGAGCCGAATATGCTTGAGTGGCACAGCAATTCATACGTTAGCAGAATTGTATGTTGACCCATGATACTTTGCACAAAAAAAACCCAAGAAATATCTGATTAGCGACATGTTATTTCCTAGTGGACGACCAGATCTTTAATAATAATAACACCCTAGATGTTTTATAATGGTATAGTGTTGGGAAACAAATACAAGAACGACACACACACTCTTCCCAATTAACGACTTCACGACAGTAGAATGCTAGTATATCGCTTTGTAGGCGCATGCGCAATGATCAAGTCCGTTGGTTTAGGTCAGTGGTTCTCAAACTTCTTTGCTGATGGTACATTATCCTTTGTAGTGAACCTGCACGGTACATTAACGTAAAATTTGGCAACACTGTGGGAGACTCGGTCTTGCGCGCGCGCGCAGTTTGCTTTAAGCAGTAAGTTGTTTGTAGGCTTGCGGTCGTAAGGCACGTTTGTTCTGGAATGTTTCGAGTTTGAGTGTTGTATTAACCTACACGTGTTATATGTAGTATTGTGTTAATTTTGCTTTAAAAAATCTAAGTTGATGATGTATAAGTTTCTGATTAAAAGGAGAAAAGTTGAAGATGAGTCAGTGACAGAATGTAAGAGTAACAACAGTGAGAACGAACCGATTCTAGAGTAAGGTTTGCCATACATTGCACGCAGGGCAGGCATAGCACAGGAAGTGGTTTCGGGCTTTTAATACCACCAAGTATAATAGATGGGGTTTCTCATTTAAATAAATCCACTTTCCCTCCACACAAATGCGGGTATATTACCTCTAAGGTTATAACTTCTTCAAAATTAGCCCAATAATCTACTTAAATGTGAACGAGTAGCAAGAAGCGATGGAAAAAATATCCATATTGTAATCATCTTATATGCTTATGCTATACAGGTTCAACTTAAAATGTTACTTTAAATTCATTGCAAAACATGTTGTAGACCAATAACAACTGGAGTGGAGGGGTGACCATTTTTACTCCCAGTAAAAATTGTTGCATGTATATACACATATTTGCAACCTCACAAAAATCTACATAAAACAAAAATCTATTAAAGTCCTCATTTGTCAATCATTTTGACCCATAAAAAATATCTATAATGGATCTGACAAGAAACACTTTACCATTCAAGTAATTAAGTTTGATAGCAATCTTTTACTATAGTTCATCTTTCGGTTTCTTCTCATGTAGATTGCTTATGTCGTACAAAACAAGTATTTTGACCAAACTTGATAAGATGCTCCATCCTAATATTGCACTTTGTGGACGAAACTACGCGATGGAGGCGCAGAGGACACAGGAAAATTGTACCACTACTACAACAAGACCAAGGCACGACAGAGTTATGCTGCGCCTGTTCTGCGGGCCTAAATGTCGTCGAAGCAGGGTCGTGGAATCTACTGGAACAGTCCACAAGTACCACGATAGTTATCTAAACATTAGATTTACGTTCAATACCAGAATGTATTGTCTGTGAAGAAAAACTAAGTAACGAATGTATGGCATCTAGTGAATTGAAAATATATTTGAATACCAACCAGTCAATTATCTGGAAAAGATAAAAAACTAGTTTAACCAATCGTTTTCCTCGGAATCAAAGCAAGCAAAAGCTATGGTACAGAGAGCAACTATTTCTGAAAAAAAAAGTGGCCAGCTATAAAGTTAACGAAATAGTAGCAAAAACAATGCAACCCCACACTATCCATGAGGATTTAATTTTATCTGGAAATATTCTTAGTTCCATTGCCAAATGATACTATTTCCCAGTGGATTGATTAAATGTCTTCATATATCCAGAGCCATGTACATAAAAAGCTAAGTGACTGTCGAGTATTTTCACTATAGCTCGATGTGTCAAATGATATAAGTAATAAATGTCAATTATCGAGATACATCAGATTTGTTGATCAGGATTTAATTATTGAGCAATTTCATGTACTAAATTGCATAGTATAACGCCATATCCAGCACTTGGAAACTAAATGGGCTGTCCTGGAAAAAATGTATTTCTGTTTGCACAGACTGGAAGAGTAAAAGGATTTGTTTCAGGAGTGAAACAAGATTTACTGACTGTAGGCTCAACACATTGCTTCATACCTCGTGAGGCTCTGATGGTGAAGACTATTCGAACATAATTTGAAAGCGTTTAAGGCTAAGTCGTTAAGATGGTAGATTTCGTTAATTCAAGGGCTCTTAAGATAAGACTCCCCGAACAAATGTTACATGAAGCGGGATCTAATCATGACAATTTGGTTACTCATACTGATTTTCACTAGTTGTCAAAGGGCAAAGTCCTTGCGAGATATTTTAAGCTGAAAAATGAGCTATTAAGTAGGTTTAGCATCAAAACCCCAGAATATGCTGCTGTTAAATGACAAGAAGTGGTGTGTAAAGGTATGAGTATGTGTCAGTGAGAGTATGCAAGGGGAACAAGAAAATGAAGACTATGAAAATTACAAGTAGCAAAGAAAATTGTTCAGNACGTTTCCTCTGACTTTCGCAGTAGATCCACATTGGGACGTGACATCTGAACTGATTTTAAATCACCTCCTAGTTCACGAGGATAAGATTACACAATATTTCCCCTCCTCACTGTGACCACGCCGATGCCGGTGCGCAATCCTTTTACGGTATCCCTAGAATACACCACCAACATCCCTTTGAAGAAAAAAGAGCCATTTGTAGAACTTCAGTCAGACTGAACATTTCAACTGAAATATGGTGAACTACACTTTCCCCTTCTTTAGTTTTGGATGTTGGCGAAGAAGAGTAGCCAAAAATAGCAGTGGAAGCCGTTAATACTCTGTTACGTTTTTCAACCACCTACTTGTGCGAGCTGGGCTTTTCAACACTAAAAAACATTTTTTTTAAATAACGCGAGAGACTTCCCTTAGTCGAACAGGAAATGCGCGTGTGTGTCTAATTCCACCACGAATAGAGCTTTTATGTAATAAATGACAAGATCAAGTTTCTCATTAGTAAATCAAATATTGTAATGTTCTTGTTCCTTCTTTTTCAAAATTAATTTTAAGTTAAATTGTTTAAATTATTTTCACCAGCAATTTCACAAAGTCTTGGGAATTTTCGCGGCATACCCGTTTAGAACTCTTGGTTTAAGCACTTGCTTAATGATTGAGTTGGAGGTTTTGAAATTATATTTGGTATCTCTCAAGAACATGATGTCATTCAAAAAAAAAGGAAAGCTAAAATTATTTCAAGTCACACCAAGTGGACAAAGTCAATGAGGCTGAAATGTTGCGTTTGTTTGAAGCTAATCGCATGAAAACGTGTGAATGCATCAATGTGATAGAGACTCAAAAGCCTATGCCGCAGCTTCAGGATGAAAATGTAACGGAAGTGGAAAAATTGAAACGTAACAATCTTGGGTTCGCCTCACAGCTTCAGGGAGAATATGAAATAAGACACTTGAAACTTGACACAAGGAGAATTAAAAAGTGTGTAAAACTACAAATTTGAGAATCGAAATGGAAGGAGACAAAACCTTTGTTACAACAAGGATATGGGTGATAAAAGTGAATGTAGCAGGAGGATGTATAAATACAAAAATTACTAAGGTTTGCTTCATAATGTTGAGGTTTTCCAACTTTGAAATGTCTCAACCGAATAAAAAAATAACTTGGTTGTACTTGAAAATATCAAGCAAATAGAAAATGAGAACAACGAAAGTAAGGTCGTATGTAATAAAGGATAGTATGGTATCTAATACAAAACGTGACAGTTGTAAGTCTGTAAAGAAGGCATAGAAATGGAACACATTGGCTTAAGTTCACATGTAACCCATGGAAATACACACAATTCCCAATTACAATAAATGTCAAATTAGATAGCATACGCCATTAGTATATATTATTTTAGCGGAACATTCAAATCGGTAGAGTAGCAGAGGAGACAACAGAAATATCCGTTTGAAAATACTATTAATAATAGTACATCATCAAGACTATATTAAAATATAAAAAGTTTAAAACCAAATATATGGATGTATTTGCCTATTTTTAATTTTTCTGTTGAGCGTAGTCATCCATAGGAAGATCATGGTTAGACCCTAGTCAGGTATACTAAGGATGGTTTTCCCTAGAATGGTTTCCCCCTCTTTCTCCAGACAAATGAGGGTAGACTTCCTATAAATTTAGGCATTTTCATACCTAGCCCATTAGTGTAATTAGTACATAAGCAGGTACAAACTAATTGGGTGGTAAGACTGTGCTAAAAAATCATTATCTAAAGTATTTTAATAAATTGCTAATACACAAAAAAATATAAATTACCATAATTTTGAATAAAAAAATATTACTTAACAAGATAGAAAAGTAATCAATCAAGAGTTAATTAATTATAGACTATAACTAAATATAACAACTATCAAATGATTATTATCAATCTATTAATAAAGTCTTCAAGTTGCTTTAGGGCCTTTACAATTTAAAAAAGTAAAATAATTTGTTGTACAGTGCTTCTTTAAAAAATAATTTGCTGATACAGTTTTATCAAGGAAAATTTATTGTGTTGAAAACATTTGGAATAATAGCATAATCTTTCTAAATCAATAGAAAATTCACTGTATTTTTTTTTCATATTCTATATTTGTAACTACATCAGTTGATATTATTATGTATTAGATCAAATATAAGTGTGTCTAAAGTAATTTTGAAATGAATGTAAACAGGATTTTGTGCAAGTTATTTCAAGCAGAAATTAAAAGTGCAAATAATACCAACAAGTGAATAAGTCAACTACAAACTGTGAAATTTTGTTGATTTATTCATTCGCTACTTTAATATTACCAAAATATAGAACCTAAAACTTCAAAAATTTAATTGCAACTGTAATCATTTATTTAGGTACAAATGAGCTCAAGTGTGATTTGTAAAAATAAAGCTTATATGAAGCCTATGTACATGTTCAGTTATAAAATATAATGGTTAGGACTATTACTGACTGAAGTTTCCCTTGTTTGTAACAAAGGCAAACGCCTTCTGCTTAGCAAATCAATTAAAAAACTATAAGTAGTGACTAGGCTTAATGATTTTACAGGATAAGGGATGTAGGGGGGAGAGGGGAATAATTTTTTTGTATCAAGGACATAACATAGCTATGTGAAATCCCATATACCCTTATTGATTCCTTTATTGGCTCTTTAGTTAAAGTACTAAAATGTAGGCTATTTATTAAAAGTAGTTTAAAGTGAATGAATAACGGACTCTTTCACTAAAACTTTCTTGTATAACGAAGACAAATTAATCCTAAGAAGAAATATTTCCACTACCTATAATTCAATTAATGAAATTTAAAGAGTTTCTTGAGTTGGCATTATTACAAAATAATTCAAACAGCATGCATTTTTAAGTGTTCATTTAGTATTAGGAATCGTCCTTTCATGACTAAGACAATATTTTGAGGAAAATTGGTCTTTCAAATATTATGAACATTTTACTATGGCTAGGCTATGTGTTAATATTATGAATATCTTACTATGACTAGACTATGACTAGGCTATGAATTAATTAAATCTTACTATGACTAGGCTACAAATTAATTACTTAAAGTCCATATTTTGCCTTAAACCATTAAATTATTTATAGCCATGACACGTTAAAATAGCATATTTAATGATTTAATAGAGTATCAGTAATTTTATCAAAATGTATGTTACATTATAGGCTAATAAATATGGATTAAGTTAGTCTGTCAAATTTAAATGGGTGCTAATAACAATTCTGGATCATAGTAAGGTTAACCATTAGGTCAATTAAACATGTAACCTTTTAGGGTTTATGATTATGTGAGATTCCATTTCATAATATTGTAGATTTTAGGTTAAGTAACACAATAATCCCATCCTCTACAAAATTAGAATCAGAATGCTCTATTTACGCAATTCTTTACAAAAAACAAATTTATATAGATTTTAAATAGTAATTAAAAGCGAAATTGACGGCTTAAAATTTGCATTGTAAATGTTTAGTTCGAAACCAATATATAAAATGGCGCTAAGCAAACGGCAAGTAACTTTTCACTTCAACATCCTTAAATAGAGTATTCAAATAAGTGTTTCAAAACATATAAGCATACACGTATTTTTAAAGTGTATATAACTAAATAAACTGTTAAAAATTTGTTCAAACGACACGACCTATTTATCGGTAAAATTACGAAAGAAAGTAAATTACATATTCTTAAGGTAGGAGTTATAAATTTATTTAACTATGTAGTCACTAATATAATATATGATCTAATTTGATATGGAACCAGAATAAAAGCTCACCTTTTAACACAATATTGATGTATATAATAGGTCTAACATATTTGGAAACGAAGTGAACATAAAGTCAATCAATCGTGAATACATAACAGACTGCTAAAGTAGATTAAACTAAATAGCCTAGTTTTTCACAAGATGGCAGCACTATAGTATTATATTTGTGTTGGAAATGCTCACTATCAGACTTTGCATCTAGATTGCAGCACTTGTAGCAATACCACTTCACTTTTTAAACAGAGGGAGTTATCTAAATGGTTGTATTTTGACGTTTTCTTATATTAAATTACATTCTGCATTTTGATATAAACATATGCATCCGAAATTACAAGAATGGTAAAAGTTGATTAGCAGTGGTGAGAACATTTGAATCATAATGTGACGTTTAAAATTAAACAAATAATATACAATGGGCAATGTATCTGTGTTAAGTATTTAACATAAAATTAAAATATACCATATGAAATCCTTTAAAATGGTTGTATAAATATAACGTACAAAATATAGATACCATATTTATTATTATTTATTTATTTAATTTTAGTATTGCGTCTTACTAGCTGTTTAGGTTCCATGCATATCTACTAATTATTACACGAATCAGGGGGATGAGGAAGGTTGAATTTAGGGGAAGTGTAATCATATTTGCTTGGAGGTAGAGTCGAAAACAGTTTAGGAAAAAACCACAGTACACTTTGAACGAAATTTGAACCCCGATCTCTATGTCGTCAGCAGTCTAGTATACTACGATAGTGACACCTTAAGATCGTGCGGCCACAGAGCAGGTTTTTGTTTGTTTTTATTTCAATGTTTCAAATGTATATTTTGATACTTTTTTCTATCTTGAGTAAAGTCTTTGACGTCTCGAGAGTGCTTTTCTCCCTCGAGTTTCCCATAATTTAAGGTACTCCTCAACAATTTGAAACCAACGCCACGTACATTGCTCTTGAGCAGTATGCTATGTCTCGAGGTAATTTACCTGCTACCCATTCTAATTCCAAACCAAACAACAAGCTACCCTATTCGATCTATAGCCTAAGAGTAGCTACAGAAATATACCCTGATTTAGGTTGGAAGAACAGTCTAGAAAATTCAAACATATTTATTTGCGGCCAACATTGATAACATTTTACTGTATTATCTGTATTACTTTATAGATATTTATTATTATCACAACGTATTACCTACTACCTGTTTAAGTTATACGCATAAATATAATTACTTGTATGGGGTAGAAATAAGACCGCCTTTGTGGTCTAGTGGTGGGAGTTCCTGGCTACAGAACCAGTGGTCCCGAGCTTGATCCCTGGCTCTTCCAAAACTTAAAAACAAATACGAGTATGTGAGGCAGTAGGTCTGGACCGAGGCCCAACTCAGCCTCGTGAGAACGAATAAAGAGATATTTGTCTAGACAAGTAACATCTTCAGTTTAGAAACTTGAGATAATCAGCCGGACGACCCTCTATTCTAATAGTTTGTCACTTTCGTCAATAGCGGCGGCCGTTCATTCGTTATTACTCATTTGAGAGCTTGCACCATGGACTTTGGGTTAAGGATGAGCAAGGATATGTTTCAGAAGTGATCTACCCACATTTTCGTGTAAGGAGAAACCACTCTAGCCATAACCCTATTTTGTAATTAAACAGTGGATTTTTAGGTCTTAAAAAGTTCAATTCTAGGTGTCAAAAATATGTTCTGTGATTGCGTTTTTTTTTTTTAGGTTTTATAAATCTAAAACTAAGTCAGAAAAATAAACTAGGAAAACATTGACACTGACAGGTAATACTGCATTTCAGCAATTGACTTTAATTCTAATTTAAAATAAAAACACTCAGAGGAGATTGTACATCTTATCAATGTTTGGCGCAAATTCCAAACATCGTTGACAAATTTTCTATAGTTGGCTTTAAAATAAATAATTAATTGACATTTGTCTAAGATTTCCACTTTAAAGTTAGGGCGTTTGTCACTTAATATATATTATGCTAGAGCTAGAACCCAAAATTCGTTATCCTTGGGGCACTACCGCTTAAAAAATAACATGGGGACTGGCACCATTGCATTTGTGAAACATCCTATAATGTTCTAAATAATAATGAGAAATGCATACTTTAACACATAATATTATTATTGAAGAAATATTATTAAATAAATATTTGAATAGTATTGTATTTTTGTAAATTAAAAAAAGAAAGTTACAGTTACGTTAAACTGTTCCAAAACATAGATGATTATTATTATTAAAGGGGGGGAAAATATTGTAAGGTATTATTTTAATTTATTACAAAATTTAATTCACTCATACTTTATTGATCAACCGTTTTTCTACAGTTTTGCTTACTTTTTTTTAATTGAAAAAATACTTTTCTATCTTGAGCTCCTTCCTTAAATTCTTAGTTTTATGTATAGTAGCGATCGTACGTGAATAACATCTAGAGCAAACTAAAGCAACTTCCAGACACCTGATAGAACTTGCACGAACTATGCGATGTAAACATACATACGGCAGCAATGAGCTAGACGTATGCTATCACGACCGGCACCGTTACATATTCACAACACTCCTGCATGGCGTTAGTTAAAACTCCCGTATCTCAGAAAATAAACTTGTTTTTATATTTGATGACATTATAGCACGCATCAAGAACTAATTGGGGAATACTTGAGAGGTATTCTATATTCTATGTGGTGGCAGATTCCTATTCCTTTTAGACCAAATTATCACCACAGCAAGAGTGTTGTACAAAGAGAAATATACAAATAAATCTTCAGGGACCTTTAATGACCTCTACTCAATCCAGTCAAACCCAGGTGTCCATGTTTATTTATACCAGGGAGCTAGAGTTAAAGTTAAAAATAAATAAGGAATACAAACTATTAAGGCCTTTGGGCCATTTTATTTATAACAGATTGATATTTGAATATATAACATATTAAGATGGCATTAGGTTGCGACTTCTACGCAACGCAACACATAAGACTTTTAATCATTACATAAATTGTCTCCAGTTGACCAAAAAGATAATCAGAGTTAATTGAAAACTAGTAAATATCCAGGTTTATGACTATATAAGATAACACAAGGGTGCGAGTTCTACGCTAGATATTTGTCGTTTAATATATAAATTAAAATAAATTCTCTCCAAACAATCAGAATAATAATCAGAGTTTACGAATAATTAATAATAAGGCGGGCAGTAAAGTCGGTTTACAACATAAAAATATTGCTCTAATAATGCCCGTATTAAACAAACTTTCAATAGGGGTTCTGCAAGAAATATATAAGAACTACATTGAATTCGAATTTTAGAAGACTGGTTTGTAAATAAAGTACGTAACTTATATGCCAGTGCGTAAAGACTATTTCTCAGGCAAAACTTTAACAAACAATTTCAATGCAGAAAGACAAAAGGTCAACTAACACGCTAACCTCAACTTAACTAAATTAATCACAATAAATACATTTTATAAGACAATTTCCGCGACTTCTGTATAATATGAAACGCACCTAAAAACCTAATATAAATTAAACTCAACTTCTTCCAGTGCACAAAAGGTGCCTACATATTTAAATATCAGTACGCAAAACCCACCCCACTAATGCAATAGTTACAAGAAAAAATCACCAACATTACGGCTACTTACGGAACATCCTAAGGTATTCTTAAGAACTTATAGGCGTCAAAGAGTACAGAGAATCGCTGAGCACTCGCTTATATCCTGCTTATAATAGCGGAGGAAATGAGGATGGATTACATGACGTAAGGTGATGTCATTTACCGTAAATAAGCGCTTGGATTACCTCATCAGCGCCTGCGCACAACGCTGTGAGGTAGTAGAAGATGAAGGGGTGGACTCACTTAGCACTATAACTCCAATGACCTCCACAAGGCTGCGCTTGCGCGCAGACCACTACGTGGGTTTATTCCAGAGGAAACACTGCACGTTCCCGACTGGCCCCAGATATTGTTTACTCTTAGTGGCGGACACAGTCGTCGGCAGGCACGACTTCTTGCTTCGTATAGCCGTTAACTAGGGTAAGTGCTGGATGTACTCTTGGTGGCGGAGGTATGCGGTTATAGTTAGTAGCCACGGTACTGTTGCGAAAATGCAGTCACAGCAGATTAAAACCCGATTTCACTATGTAAATTTAGTTCCAGCAAAGTAATTTCGTCAATGACATTTTTAACTAGTTATTTCTAGAATGACCTCTCTTTTATCAGTGAAAGCTAGTTAAAACTTAAACAAATATATTAAATTAATGGATGTCTAGTTTTGACTTGGCGAAAATAGTTATATGAGCTAAAGGTGTTTTTGCAGGTTTAGACCTTCACTGGTAAGGTATGACGTGTTTCCTGAGCTGAGTACGTTCTTCTACTTGTCTCAGTGTATTGTCTGAGGCTGACCAGTGCGCGTGGCTCAATTGTCTTTATCTTGACAGTTTTAACTAGGCGTAGTGTTTGTTTTTTTAATTATTACTCTACAGCATGAATATGGGAAAAATCGGGGGAGTAGGGAGTGCAGGTATCAATTACTAAATTCACATAAAAATAAAGTCACTACAATGTAATGACAAGAGATACTAACAATCATATCTTGGAGGAGGTTGAAGAAGCAAAATCTGTTGTGGAAAATACACCTTTGTAATACTGTCGATTAAAAATATTTGATACTATCGAAATTAATTAAATGAAAATGTTGATCACAGTAGGTGAAACCGTCAATAGCTATTTCACAGTAGAACACATCTAAGATATTATTCAAGTGGCTCATGAAACTGTAGGACACGGAGTTCAAGACAGACTGAAAATGGAAACTTCAAGAAAATACTACGCCATTGTAACTGAAAATATGTTTTTTTCTGTACTTAACGATGTGCGAAACCTGCCAACTGAAGAAAAGTAAGAAAAAGAAACACTTGTTTGACAAGCCCATTCTTCATTTATAACTGAACAGCTAATGCCAGGTCGACCTCATTAACATGGACTCTTAGGCTCATAATAGGCTCAAGTTCATTATGGTATATCAGGAACATTTGATCAAGTTTTTCTTACTTTGACCACTGCAAAGAAAGAGGGCCAAAGAGGTCATTTACGAGTTGACCGATATATTCCTGATTTTTGGTGGTCCATGCATTTTACATTCGGATAATGGCAGAGAGTTTGTCAACTCAGTAATATCTACATTATAGCCAGGTTCGTGATAAGCCAAAGTATAGTCAAAACCAGAGTTCAGTAGAACGAGCCAACTAGGAAGTAGAAAATATGTTGGCTTAATTAATAAATAATTAATAAATTGGTCGAACCTTTTCCGCTTTGTGCAGTTCATGAAAAACAGAGCCCCTATTTAAGGGATGAAACAATTGCTATACAAAGCTGCGTTTGGTATTTAGCCCAGAGTTGGACTCATTACATGGCAGTATATGCCATCAGAAGTTATAAAAAAGTCCAGGATAAGGTAGAACTTCGAGAAGTCATCGAGCAAACTAATAAAAAGGTGGAGGAAAAATGAGACCAACGACGAAGAGGAGGAATTGGAAACGCTGGATGGTACTCCCTCAAACATTTAATCCACCAAAAAGAAATCTGATGAAAATTTGTCAAAACAAGCTTCGAGAATGAAGTTTATTTCCGACGCAACACATCCTCCGGTTGATATTGTAGGTAATGTTATCATGCTTATACCGGATGTGGACATATCAAAGGCAGGCCTTGAAACACCAAGAGTCCAAATCGAGATAAAGGATGGAGTGCTTGATAAATTATATTGCAGGCAGGTTCATTAAATTGTAAGGTTTTAATAACATTTTAAACATTAAATCTACCAGACCTTAAAACAATTAATTTTTATTTAAGATCAGCAGAATTCGACGGTTCTCCTCAAGTGTCCTTAGCCAACGAACAAGTACTTGACCACAAACTTTCTTTGAAAAGTGCAACGAGTAAAGCAGCTATCGTGACTACGTCACTGGCTGTCTGATATATTGCGAGGATATAAGTTAATACTAATTAGTAGAGATCCGAACCCCACCCTAACGAACACTTATAAAAATTATAAGAAAATTCTAGGTGATAGAACTGAAATTGACAGAATTTTCGTGGAGGTAGAATGGAAATTCACACCACCACATTGTCTAAAGCGTCAATCCCGCGATGCACAAGAGCTAGTATGTTTATGACGGCAAGTACACACAAAGGGATTCGAAACCCGATATTAGCTCCGAATCATGGTGTTTTACCGGGAGATTGGATTTCTAATTCCAGTCAGGTGTTTCCCAGTCTCTCTCTCTCCATACATATGTGGAATTCCTATATAACTACCTTAACTTGCCAGCAAGTGTGATAAATAAAAGTCAAGGAGTTACCAGAGAATAACATTAATTATTTTATTTGAAATATTGGAAATAGAAGATATACAAATCATATTACAAATGCCGAAGTACCGCCTAAGGCAAGCCAAGTCGAAGATTTGTAGTTTAATATGACATATAATACATATGACTAAAATTCAATATAAACATATTGTTTAGTTAGTATGCTCGCCAAGTTAAGTTTAAAGTGAGAGACAACTATAACTATCACCAAGGATAGTCAACAACAAGTTACGACTCAAAGGTAAAAATGAGAATTAAACTCTATTTATTATATATAGTCACCTGGTGACAATAATTTGTACTATCATAATGTCTTTTGAGATAAAGTAACAACTTCCAAATAAATAAACCCACCGCCTAACGGCTAAGGTATTTTGGACTGTACAGTTAAAGTCCCAAACGGACTCAATATCAGCATCATTTACTAAGCGCCTTACACACATGCGTTAATAATACGTACTCTAACGTAACCGAAGTTTAGGTACGTAATAAATGCTATTCTTGGAAGTATCTTACATTCCAAACAATGCCCAAATATATCAAAGTTTAAATTAGAGCCGTTCTAAAAATATATGTGCTCAGCCTAAACAGGTGTTTAAAGACATTAAGTGATAAGCAATAACTCTATGGAACCAAATTATTCCGCTTTCTTATATCAATATATGTAATTCAGTGCTCTCGAAGATACAAAGCGCAACGTTAAAGTTTAAGAGCTTGCTTCTCGTCCAATCAAACAGTATTCTACAAAGCAATAATTTTAATAAGCATATCGCTTATAGTCAAAGTCCTTGATTCCCACACGATTAAATGTAAATTTAGACTATCAAGGAATTATTTACTCACATAAAACCTATTTAGTTTTAATACCACAACATAGCATAAGTTCGAAAGAGTTAAAGATAAAGCACATATCTGAAAGTTAAAGTGTTAGGTACCCACATAACCATATGTTAATTTAAATTGTCTAAATAAAACATACTCAAAATATTCCCAATAAACATCGACTGCTAATCAGACAGTTGTCAAGAGCGCAGATAGACGTAAGCCACTAAGCGGCGAAACAAAAGTTAGGGTCCATAGGAGAACGGAAGGTTCCCCTAGCAGGAAAAATACAAAAGGATACGTGGTTGCAAATCAACCACGCTGATAAAAAAAAACACCCCGAAATAGAAATTTAAATTAAAAAGTCCGATATTAATAATTTTGAAAGGTTCCCCATAATATAAACGAAAGAGAACTTTGAAGAATATAATTAAGACTAAGCTTAATTGCCGCTCTCACCTAGTAAGCCAGTGATACAATGAGTAACCATGTAAAAGAAACATCGCAATATATAGCTGACACAAATGCATTACCTGCCCACAGAGAGAGGGAAAATATGGAGTGGAAGAGGGGAGACAAGCAGCGCTTAGGAAGGATTGCGGTGACTCTAAGAACTCGTAGAAACTTCTGGAACCATCCAGGCTGCGGAAACAGAAAATAAACTGGTGGTGTTGCCATCACTCATTTGTTTCTGAGCGGGGATTATTTTTGTAACATTGTTACACCTTCATTGTCTTTCCCCCTTAAAGTAATTTTCATTGTTTCAAAATAAAAAAATATGTTGTTACCAAACCTATGTCAAATATAATCATTTGAGCTTGAAACCCCTAACTGACCAAAAAGGGTGGCAGCCAGTGAACCAGGATTCGAACCCCTGTAGTTTAATATATTGCGAGAGTGCTGACTTAGACCTGTGGCTCGCAATTAATTATTTTTGAGTAATCTATAGCGACACTGATTTGAAATCCACGGCTTAGAAACCATCCCCAAATTCACTGGTTCACCCCTTGGCGTGGCGAAAAAATTATAATTTAACCGTGATAAATTCACTGGTTTAAACTGCAGACAATCGAACCTAATATATTTGTTTCCATAAGAAGACTCACTACCGCTTGATCTTGGGCATCAAATGAAAATTATTGTTCAAGTAACCCGATTAATAAAGAATCCGAGAGGATCAATATATTTATAAATTATTTCCTCATGAAGGGTTGCACCTTTCCCCTACCCCACTGAAATGCACTCCTCTTAATGGTCGATATATGTTTGACCTGTGTCTCCACGCGTAATTGTTTATGACCTTTTAATCACAATGTGTATACAGCGGAACTACTGTAATATACATTTTTTAATAACCCTGGTGCTTGATGAACCAATTAAACTTATTGCAAACCAAATTAATAATACGTTTAACGTACGTTTGCTATAACAATAATATTATATTAGTTATAAGTTACTAGCCTAATCATATTGAAAATCTTCCCAAAGCCGCTATTCTACCACTCTCCCTCCCCGCTAATGTGGAAATGTTTCCTCACTGCGTCGATTGGCACTTTATGTCACAGGTCCCACCATTGTAGACGGATCGTGCACTTCCAAGAGGGTCAACCCCTATGGCTACACCAGCTAATTTTCAAGTTAACCCGCTTCGGTGTCGTAGTTGGCCAACGCGCTCAATTCGTGTTGAGCTATACTGCCGAGGACGAGGAGATCGAGGTTCGAATCTCGCTTGGGTGAACTGGGGGTGGTTTTTCACTCTCCGTCTACGCAAATGCGGTTTCATATAATCTAAATTCAAATTTTCCA
Organism: Timema monikensis; assembly: GCA_902151445.1. Taxonomy (NCBI): domain Eukaryota; kingdom Metazoa; phylum Arthropoda; class Insecta; order Phasmatodea; family Timematidae; genus Timema; species Timema monikensis. Next base: position 16,181 of record CABFVZ010000914.1, read on the forward strand.
ATTCCTAATCCATCAGCGTAATTAGTACTTAAGCGTATAAACCAAACGGGTAGTAAGACGCACTGCTTAAATGTGTCGAGTTCGTGTGATCTATAAATAATATGTGTGCCAGATCACGAAGTAATTACGTTTGCGTTTCCATTTTAGAAACAGGTTTTGATAATAGTTATGGGGAGTTCGGGGTTTGATCCCATAGTGTTATTTTTGAGTAAATTTACATAAATAGTTTTCCACTTCCAACTCTGGAAGATTGAAATATATTCCCTTAGTAAATCTAATTTATCCAGCCTTACTTCTTTCTTGTTATAAATATTATACATGTAGAACGCTGGGCGGCTCTGTGAGTATTATAAATGGACATTATAAGTTTTAATAAATATTCAGGGAAAGCTAAACAAATCCACGCCATAGTATTCAATTTAAAAGATATATTATAGATTCCTTCATCAGCGCTGAGTGTATTTAAGAAGGTTTTTCTAATATACATTCCTTTCTCCCTCCGTGCAAGTGTGGTTACATTTCCTCTAATTTTGGCTTGAGGTTTAAGTGGCTAATTTGTTTTGTACAAATGTTTTTTAATATGTCAACCAAATATAATTTAGAGCATTAAACTATTTTTTAAATAATTTATTTTGTTGTTTAAATGCTATTTTGTTTTTTGTTGGCATTTATATATTGATTCAGGGTCCTCATAATTGTATTTGATATTACTTATGTATTTTGTTTTCTGTTGACATTTCTAATATTGATTCAGGGTCCTCATAATTGTATTTTATGTCACTTATGAATTTATGTAAAAGTTATGTATTATTTCGCAAAAATATAGTTGCGAACATTAAATGGTATTAAAATAAATTCAAGTTCCTCAATTTAATATTACTTAGGAATTAATGTAAGAGTTATATATTGTTTCGGAAAAATATAGATGAGAACATTAAATGGTATTAAAATAAAACTTATTTCTGCTGTCATAGGTGGCTCAAAGAATAAAACGGTTGTTTCTAAAATAATTAAATCTTTGTTAACTTTATCCTTGGGTAGCAATCTTCCGTTACAGCAGTTACAATTTATAATTGAATGTATTAGATTGTGTGTATGTGTATGTGTGTGATACCTCACCTTAAACCCCTATTAGTTAAAATTATAAACCAATATTTAAGAAGTGACACTGATTGGAATGATAATATTAATTGTATACTTGTTTCTCCTTTATACGCATATCCTACAGCTCAAATAAATATTTTTTGGTAAAGTATTATTAACTACACATAATCAATAAAGCTTAGCATTTAATACTCTGCGCTATTTATTGTTTCATTCTGGCAATGTTGCCACGTGTATATTGCCATATCCTTCCAGTCTTTGATTCTCCAAGGATTTCCAAACGACATCTTCTAGGGATTAAAAAAAACATTTTCTTACTAATTATTTTAATAACAAACAGCAAGTGATTAATAAATTTTATATAAAACATCCATAGCACACAACATAAAGTTGTTTTTTAAATGACATACATCAATATTATTTAGGTCTTGCGAGATATAAGAGTAATTAAGCTGAGATCGGCTGGTATGATTGGTTGAGGAAGTTGGAGTTCGAACACTGTCCTATTAAACTGAGAGTATTTCCAACACTATTTTCACACAAATGGGGATACACTTACTCCTCATAAATATTTTCATTACTCCTACCCCATGGGCATGTTTAAATTATTGTATCAGTAGTAATAGTTACATTTATTAAATATGTATATGTACGTGCTATCACAAGATATTGAAAAAATCATAATTACCAATTTTATTCATTAGATGGTGCAGAGTGAAAGTGATTAATAAATGGGTACAGGTGGATATAAGTTTGGCTTATAAAAATAATTTTAATAGTGGTGTGCAAAATAACAGAAGTCGCGTGTTACAGAGTAACAGGTTACTTTCTCCTTGAGTAGTAAGTAATCTACCGTAACAATTTATAAATAAAAATAATCATCTGTCTGACTGTGTGTGTGTGTATGTGAACTTGCCACCTTAGCTTAATCCAAATTTAGTTATTTTATAAACGTTACCTAAACAGTAAAATTGTTCTCAATAATATGCTTTTAGTGTTTTCCCGAACCTAATGCTGGTACACAATCTACCTGGTCCAATTATATCAAACGGAAAATCTGATCAATCAGCTTTAATTGATTTTTTATTTCTCGTTAATTTTCACTATTGCAAATGTGGGGTGCACTAAGCCATTGTAAGGAAGTCTTTGATTGGATGACCATTCTGACATGCATTAGCGATGCTAGAGATATATAGGTTTGAATCCTTGTGGGCAAGCCATCTAAATGTCAGGCTCATTTAATTCTGGCTTCGGAGATGTTGGAATCAAATCTCGCCGGGTAAACTATTGGTAGCTGTACCTCCAGGTAAAATGCTTGAACATTTTCTTTATCATCCCTACCACATTATACTGGTTAATATATAGATTCTTAGCCAGAAAGGGTGCGTATAGCTCGACTAGCTATGATAGGGAAGGTCGTGGGTTCAAATCTCTGCTGAGGTGTACTGTCCCTAGTTCTCACTAAATGGTTCCCTGTGTAACTCATCTAGTTATGGTGGGGTAGGTCGGAGTTTCAAATCCCCGCTGAGGTGTACTGTCACTAGCTCACCCTCATCTAGCCACTGCCCTTTCACTTCCCCGCATCTCGTCATACCCCTCTTCTACTTCCTTTCTCTTTTTTCCCCCTCTCTCTGCTGCGAATGGACATTTTCTAAATGACCACGAAGATTGCTTGTATTGCCAGAAGTTTTTAGGTCCTTATTAAATACCTTGCACACAGCTTCTTTGTCACTAATTTTGTTGAAATAGTTCCAAATTGGGCTTTTAAATTTATTGGGTAGCATTGTGATCTGTAAAGTAATATAACACAATTTAGGTTTTAACTTTAGGATAAACTAAGTTAATTATAAAATAAAAATAGCTTAGTAAGTAATTAAAACAATGATGCACAAGCATACTATAGTAATCAAGGCATTATTTGACATAAAAAAATGACTCCATTATATTAATTAAATTACATAAGTTGAAATAGAAACTAAGTTTAGTCAAAAGTTTCATTAATAAAATTCGACACACAAGTATATATTTTACCCCAAATAATTGGTAATATGTTTTATAATAGCATCCCTAGACGTGTACAAAGTGTCATGGTGCCATACACAAGCTAGCAAGAAATCAGTAGGTAGATGAATCGTTGATAAACGTACTGACCAAAGCGCGTAACTCTCTCTCTCTCTCTCTCTCTCTCTATATATATATATATATATATATATATATATATATATATATATATAATAAAGATTTATAAATATAACACTGTATTCACATATATCACTACTAACACTCCTGAAGTTTAAAAACAACTCAAAACGGCGAACCAAGCACTTTTAGGTTAGGTACGCAAGGTGTCAAGTCAACGCGTGCTGACAGCAAAACATCCACAAACGAAATGAATGAATGTAGGAAGGGAGATGATTGAACGATCTCGATGTTTAGTCATTTTGTCATCGATGTATCGCTCATCTAAACATCGATGTTAACTTAAATGTCTATGAACGATACATCGATGTTTTGCACTTATCGATGTATCGTTTGGATCCCTATTCGTGCTGCGTACTCACTAGCAATGCCGACATTTTATGGGACGTCACGGGAGGAGTGCCTAACTCCATGGACTGCATGTTCCCCCTACCAATAAATAAATAAATAAAAACTCCCACGAATAACAATGCAACTCCCAATCCTACCGAGACATACGATCCAATGGCACACATAAAAAACCAATGCGCACACATAAAATACTAATGGGACAGGAACTAACAAATTCGAACAGGAACACACAAGTTTGGAACACATACAAACCGTAGAAAGGGGTTCGGGGAGGATAGGAAGGGGGGAAATCCTGACCCAGTGTCAACAGCCAATCAGAGAAACAGGGATATTTATATCAGCCAATCAGACCGCTGTGCTACCTGGCCATACTAGACTGTTGTTGTCCTGTATTTACTATATCATCTCACTTGGGACGTACTAAGTCGGACTATTAAATGGTCCAACAAGCGTATAGACAGAACGGGTAGTAAGACGCGGTGCTAAATAATAAAAAAAATTGTCCACTCTATTCTGGTATAGGTAGGTGTCAGCTTGTATTTAGTATAGCACCACACTTGAGGCGTACTAAGTCTGACTTTGAAACTCGCCCTAGCTAACTCAATTAATAAATCACTAAAAGTTTTACAGGGTGTCTACTCGACTATATTTTTTAAATACCAGTATATTTCCAGTTTTTTTTATCCAGTACATATGAAAGGTACTCAGAGACAAACAATCCCTCATTTCAAAATCATAAAATGATAGAAAGTTAAGGTAGACCTAAGTCTGTCATAACTAAACATTTTTACATTAAGAATCAAATTTATTGACGTATATATTATATTATTATTATTAGCACCGCGTCTTACTATACGTTCGGGTTATACGCACTTACGCTAATGTGTAATGGTTGGGTGATTGTGAGATGAAATGAAGGACCTAAAGTTTAACGTGGAATCCGAACCACGGTGGAGGCCTGGCATTTCCCCACATGTATATATTATAGTATAAAAGGATGGGAACTTAGAACCTAAAAGGAATATTCATGAATTCAAGACTAAAATCATAATATATATATTTTTAAATAGGTACCAAGTTTGAGTTATTTTTAAATGTATTAAAATAGTTCAATAGTTTCTTGTGGTTAAAACCAAAATAATGATAGGAAAAACCTAACAAGCAAACCCCAGATCATTAATTTGCCATTTTATGTAAACAAAATCAAAAGTGAAGGAAAAAATCCCAGTTATTGGGAAAGTTAAACACTTATGCTTACAATATTTTATAATATTCAAATTTTAATTAGGGATTTGTTGACAAAATAAAGTTTCAGATTTGTAAAGGTGGATCTTTAATACACGTGCACACACACACACTCACACATTACATTTTTCGAATTACCTATACCACCACCGACCTCAGTAGCTTGGGGTAAAGTGATCGCTTCAGGACCGGATGTTTGTGGGTTCGAACCCAACAAGGGCCTACGGCCTTTTCTTGAGTGAGAAAAAATCATAGCTCAACATCCTTCGAAGAGGAAGTAGAGCCATCGGTTCCATGTAGTATGTAAAAGAACATTGGAAGGTATGTGAAAATATCTCTCCTGGCAAAATTGGTTGATCATTTCACCTCACTCGTAGAACTTTAGAGCTACAAGTAATCAGCCTTGGTGACGCAACTTCAAAGAATGATTACAGCCAGGGTGTTTACTCTACCACAAAAACTAGCTATTATCCCCACCACCCCTTGACAGTCGATACTTTCCACAAGTTATATTTTTGATAATGAATTTGTTTAGTAAATATATAGTATTAAAAATACAGAATTTTCACTGAAAACTAATCAACAAATATAAGTTGATAAAAATTACTTGGAAATAAAGATAATTGTAGTTACATAACATTATTAAAAGTTAAGATGATAAAACCTAAAAACAATTTTTTGTTTTTTAGAGTGTAGACAAAATTTAAAATTCATTCAACCACAAAACTTTTTCAATTTTTGCATTTATTGTCCTATCACTTCTGCCTCTTCCTTTGCTTTCTTGCTTTCTGCAAAACTTTTCTTATTTTCACTTCTAATTTTCTTATTTCTTCATATGCTGTTTTTATTTTTTGATTAAAGCCTACTTAAATCTTTTTCTTCTTTTCAAGCGCTTCCTTCTTTATTCCTGATGCATCCCTCACAGAATGAATAATCTTTTTTGAAGTTGTCATATTTATAAGTACATCGGTTGGAGTGACTGTATCATAAGTTACACGTTGATCAATAAGGTTGTCCTCATGTAGGTTTTTAACCAGACATTTTTTATTTAAAAATAAACTTCACTCAACGGCTGCATTGCTATGGAAGAGAACAAGAATTTTTTTGTGAAATATTGTTCTTTCTGGGATGTATTTACTTTAGAAAAAATATTCATGAAGAACTTATCAAGCTGGTCACCAGTTGAAGTGAATTGTTTAAGGTAATTCATATCTTCTTGCTTTGATACAAAGTCCAAGTAGTCTCTTTTTACATCAGCTTGCACGCTATAGTGTTTTCTTGTATAGGACTTCTTAATGCGGAAGTTATCCTATAGGTCCTAACACATGGATTGAGAACGACTGCGGGAGAGAGACAACTAACACCCTTGACAATTTTGTAGGAGAGACATATGACATATGACAAGACATAGGACACTTATGCAAAAGTTTGTTTAAGAGATCAACTAGGAATTTTTGAAAATATCCTCTGAACTAAAGTATCTTGATATATTTAATTCCTTTTAAAGCTAGTGATGCTGCAAACCCAATATCTACAGTAGGGAGTGCCTTCATGTTGGATTGTTTATTTAAATCAACGGCTAACAATTTTTTCGAAGTATTTGCTGAATTCATTGCATCACATTTTACAATTATGTTCATCAAGTGTTCAAGTAGTTTATTTAGATCTGAAAATATAAATGGCAATAGAGGTTGATTGATCTGATATCTGGAGAGAAATTGCTCCAACTCGAGTGAAACTGACAGCATGAATCGCAACTTTGAAGTCAGAAGTTCATCCATCACAAAATAGCTTAATGTTTGAAAATTATCAGATTTTGGAGGATGCTTGTTAGAATAAAAATACTATTTTAAATATGGCAGCATTTACATTGTTCTCTCTAACACCCTTGAGATTTCTACTCATATAATAGAACAAAACTTCATCGCGAAAAGAGATGATCCTGTTATTCTTTTATAGTCTGCACGTTGTCGTCAACCCCGCTTGGATTATGTATGGTCGTAGCTCTCACGTAGCCTCTGGATCTGGCTGTGGTGTCTAGATGAGCTCGGATAGTTTCTTATGACCTGAGGGGCTTGTTCGCGGGAACGAACCGGATAGGAAGGATGGTTCGGCGAGTTACCGTGGTGAACCGGATAGGAAGGGTGGTTCGGCAAGTTACCACGGTGAACCGGATAGGAAGGGTGGTTTGGCGAGTTACCGTGGTGTACCGGATAGGAAGGGTGGTTCGGCGAGTTACCGCGGTGAACCGGATAGGAAGGGTGGTTCGGCGAGTTACCATGGTGAACCGGATAGGAAGGATGGTTCGGCGAGTTACCGCCGTGAACCAGATAGGAAGGGTGGTTATGGTGGGCGGCTGAATGACAAAGAAACACACACAAATTGTTGACGATGGTTTATTACTCGAGAGGTGGAGACCAAGCGTGGAGTTCTGCTCCCGTTGACTGATGCCAGCAAGCGGTCTGTCAGCTCCTTTTATCCCCCCCAGATAGGTCGTTCGGGAGCGCTCGGATTGCCACCGAGCAGCCACGAATGGCCGCTTTGTGAATGCAAGAGCGTTACAATAAGAAATAAGGAATAGAGGGGTGGTAACAACATCATGTTGGAAAATCTTTAAATAAATAATATAGTGGGTGCAAAAACTGGTTAATAGTCCAACTAGAGTTAGCATGTGCGGTTTTGTAAGTACTATGGGCAATGTGTAAAGAACAAGTTCCAAATTCCAGTAACTCAGGATCTTGTGGTGAATCTTCCTTCAAGTAACTTTTGAGATCACTTACAAATTTGTAGTTTACATTTGGTCCATCCATGGAAACTTGAAGCATTTTTTTAAGATCCAAGCCCACGTCTTTTAGTGCAAGTATAAAGTTAATTAATATATCTTGAGCTGTTGCATGACTTAAAAAGCAAGATGTTGTATATCTTGTATGAATTTCATTTTCACTCCAAAAGCGAACAACAACATCCATCTAGGTCTTCAGTATTTATGCTCGCATCAAATGAAATACAATAAAATTAGCATTGCTTAACCATATTCGCAAGCTCGCTTTAAAAAAAAAAAAGCTCTAATCCATACACGATGATGTATCCAAGTTTATCTATATGCAATTGAAATTACTGGGCAATATCACTAACAGAAAACATTACTTTAAAAAGATCACTACAAGTAGAAAATCTTATAGAAGAAGAATGTGTCATTACTTGATTAATAGCGCGAGAAACTTCATCTTTGACAAGGAAGCTCCAACAACTAGGTTTAGTTTCAGGTTTCAAAACTACTTCATGATCATTAACACTCAAGGTGATCTGGTTGTCTAGGGCTAAGGTGTCGGACTTCTGTGCTGGGGGTCCGGGGTTCAATCCGTGGTCCCTGCAGATTTATCTGATTGCCAAACCCTTCCTTTACCTCTGACAAGACGTGTATTAATCACAACTTGTGAATGTGGGGAATGCCAGGCCTCACACCGTGATTCAGATTCCACGTTAAACTGTAGGTCCTCCATTTCATCTCACAATCACCCTACCATTAAACATTAGCCTAAATGCGTACAACCTGAACAGGTAGTAAGAAGTTGTGCTAATAATAATAATAATGATAATAATAATTAGATCTAAAATGTAAATCTTCATGTAGAACTACAGATGACACTGTATTTTGGCCGTAGGAACCAAGTACAATATATTATTTTTCTCCCATTAGCAGCTTTTACTCTGTCAACACGCTTCTTTCTTTCCCTTAGCATGAGATCGGATTGAAGATATTCCTATGTTACTTATATACAAGTTAGTTTTACACAAAGAACAATGGCCTTTACTTTTATCACAATCCACTTTTTGTAACCACGGCCCATCTTTAAACAATGTACTGTCCAGTCAATCATATTTAAAAGAGGTTTTTCCTCTGAGTTGACTAATTTTTTTTATTAAACATAAAGTTCACAAGATAAACAAGTGAGATCTGAAGAATACTCATACCAAGCCAAGCTTAAGACCAGTAGTTTTTCTTTTGGTTGAATAGTGGGGGGAAAAGGAGGGTTATGAGATGGGGGTGGGTGGAGGGGCGAGATGAAGTGAAGAACACAACAAATGCTGTACTGTGCTATTAGAATGTCAAGGTTAGGCTGGTACACCGTGTAACAATACAATCTTCGTATTGTATAATAGCTACCCCACCCAACCTGATTCTACATGCTTCATCACGTATAACATACTACCCGCTCCTTAATAACTCCGACGTAACCTATAATAGTACTGTTCACTATTATAGCCCAATGCAGCCCAACCATCTCACATCAATTAAACATTCTTTATTCATCCATTATTGTCCGTCTACGAAACGAGTTGTTCGTCACGTACCTTGAATCTCCAAGCTAACACCACTAGAATCCCGCCAAGTCAAAACGGCCCGGCTGGGTCGCGGACGACTACAAGAAATGTCCAAAGCTGTAACCGGCCCGAGAAAAAATTATGACTAAACGACGTTTCTGAGGGTCAAGCTGACAAATCATATCTGCGCAGTGTTGCCACCTGGGGGAAGACCATGGCAACCGTCGCCTAGCAACAGACGCTTCCAACGGCTGTCGAGAGTGATCAACTTCAAATATTCGTGTTTTGCTGCAATGCGTCGGCTGACGGCCAATCAGCGACCAGGAAGAAAGAAGAGACTGATGTATGATGACGTGATGCCTGTGGTTACGTGACTGGCTTGGATATGAACTTTCCCCCCCTTTGTTTTGTGTGCTAGATTCAGAAAGAGTATATATAAGTGTANAATGGACTCTTTTTTATTGGCATATTATGTATCAATGTATCAGGGTCGTGGAGGTTAGACCAGGCTGTAATTATGCTTTCAATATTATTAAACTGTTTTATTTATTAGGTGTGTCGGGAATGAAACCCGTATTTATGTTGGAGCGTGTCTCTAGTAAAACGCAATGGGGCGATTGGGCCTGGCTTTAGCTTTGTTTACTCTTCAAATATTGTTTAGGTGTCAGTATGATTGTCATACGTTGCAAATTGTTAGAGTTAGTTATCAACACTTTGTTGGTATACGCTATTTTTAGCGTGTTATTCTGTGTCCATTTTATTTTATCGATTTATACTTTGAGTTAATGTAAATGGAAGGACTTAAGATTTCATTGAATATAATCTTTAATTAAAATTATTACCTTAAATTTTGTTGGAAACATTTAGTATATTTATTATACTATCATTCTGTAACATGATAGGAAAGACCGTAAGTCAAGTTTATGAAGTTAGTTTTTAAGATACAATGTTTTCTTTATGGATAGTAGCTAATAGGAAGTTTGAATTAAGGCCTTTATCCTCTTGTCTGTTTGTTTTTTGAAGATGATTAAAACATTCCTGTTTTAAAATATTTACTCTTTAATTTGTTGATATTTCAGGTAAGCACATCCCTCTTTCCCGTAGTTTTAAGGGCCTTTCCTACAGGGACAGTGGAGGGTGTTGCAACCGATAGTTTGAAGTGGTGTTTGAACTTGAGCAGTTACTGGTTACTCATCACTCATAATGGTTACTGCAGGAAAATGTTTGGGGTGGGTAAGGGGGAGGTTGGCTGCTAGTGTAATCAAAACAGTTAGTTAGTTGTTTCTTTCTCTATTACGTAAGGGGGAGGGAGGTGTAAGAGGCTGAAAATAGGAAGGTCAGCAAGTGAGGCAAACACCCCACTGCAAGGTCATACACAAGGTCAACTAATTGTGTGGCAAACAAGATAGACCAGATATTTTTCCAGTATATTCCAGTATAAAAAATAAAATCAAGTATATTTCCAGTATTGGTAAGACATTACTACATTCGAAGCCAAAGGCTCACAATGTAAAGACTATCATAAGGATACAGAGAAACATAGTCGCTAGGACTGATGTACGAAATCTAATACTAGTCAAAAGAGACTTGTCCTTCAGACTGGAGGTCACAATATTTAACCAATAAAATAAACCTTTTTAATTTTGAAGTCAACAAGACTTGAAATGGATTAACTGTCGACTCGACATAATATATAACTATCAAAAGAAATGAAAGTTATCTCCGACTATAGATACTAAACATACAGGATTATAAAACATTTCTAAGTAGATATTGCCTAGTTTTACAACAAAACCTAGACTAAGTCATAAGGACTTAACGATGTTGCCAGGATACTTATGTATTTTAAGTATATCCTCCTGGCCAGCGCGGCGGTGGATCTGACGGCCAACACTTCATGGTCACCGTTTCCTTTGTTGATTTACGTTGTAGAAGTTCCTCCTTTTAACACTCTCCCTCCACGCAGATGCAGGTACACTTCCTCTAAATCCAAAGTTCCTCATCTCTAAATACATTAGGGAGGTGGAAGGGCACGCGAGAAAAGGCCAGTGATTTTGCAGGTTTTATAGCAAAATATTTCTTTGTCAAATGTATTTATTTACTTTTATTTATTTAGCACCGCGTCTTACTAAACGTTCGGGTTATATATGCTTTAAGTAGTAATTACGCTTATATATTAGGAATTGGGAAGGTTGAATTTAGAGGAAGTTAAACCTTATTTGCGTGGAGGAAGAGTGGAAAACTATTTACGTAAAACCACCCCTAGTTTCCCCGTCTGAGATTCGAACCTCGATCTCCTCGTCCATGGCAGTCTATTTTGACACGATTAGCACGTTAGCTAACTCTACCACCGATGCGGGTTTGTCCAAAGTAAATAAAATATCGCTCCAATAGTAAAGTTTAGTTTAATTTTCTTCACACGGTGATATCAACAGCTCCTGAATATCTGTCAAGTAGGGCCTATGTCCTGGAATTTAAAGACAGCTTTTTCTCTCCATTTAAAAAGTTTCTCATCTAATGCCGCTATGCTCATGATGGATATTCAACAACTGTTGATATCACCCTATGAAGAACACTAACTAAACGTTTCTACTGGAGAAATAGTATATTTTGTACAAAAATATGTTTTGTTATAAAAACCGTTAAAAACACTTGACATTTTTTTTCGCATCCCGTACATCCCCACCATAAGCGTATAACCTGATCAGTTACCTAGTAAAAAGCGGTACCATAAAATCTAACCAGCCAGAGAGCAACCAACATCCAAACATCAAAGTTCTTCTCTCTCTCTCTCTATCAAATACCGGTTTGGAAAACAGGCCGCGTATTCACAAAGGTCAAGTAGTTCAATGATAGGTTGTATGGCTGGGAAAGAAACTCAACCAGCTGTTGTTTGTGACTCTGTTCTGTTGCTTTCAAGGTCATGTTTATATTATCTACGTCCCCTTAGCGCCTAGCTTCGACCCTTGGAGGCTGAATAAATGTTTGGAACGTAGCACGTAAGCTGTGAATAACACACGGGATAAACATTAGAAATATTTGAAAAATGTATTATTATTATTAGCACCGCGTCTCACTACCCGTTCGGGTTATACGCACTTACGCTAATGTGTAATGGTAGGGTGATTGTGAGATGAAATGGAGGACCTACAGTTTAACGTGGAATCCGAACCACGGTGGAGGCCTGGCATTCCCCACATTCACAAGATGTCTTGTCAGAGGTGAAGGAAGGGTTTGGTAATCAGATAAATCTGTGCCGGGACCGAGGATTGAACCCCGGCCGCCAGCACAGAAGTCTGACACCTTACCCCTAGACCACCAGGTCACCTGAAAAATGTAGATGGCTGCTGCCTTAATTTATTGAATATAAAATGAACCGCACCCTGTCTACCACACGCTGTTCGTTGTATCCCCGCCACCCAGATGTATTCTACAATGCATCACTGGGTGACCTGGTGGCCTAGGGTGAAGATGTTAGACTTATGTGCTGGGGTCTGGGGTTCAATCCTCAGTCCTGGTACAGATTTATCTGATTGCCAAACCCTTCCTTCACCTCTGACAAGACTTGTATTAATCACAACTTGTGAATGTGGGGAATGCTAGAACTCCACCGTGGTTCGGATACCACGTTAAACTGTAGGTCCTCCATTTCATTTCACAATCACTCTACCAATACACATTAGTGTAAGTGCGTATAACTTGAATGGGTAATAAGACGCTAATAATAATAATAATAATAATAATATTAATACAGTGGATCACAACGTACGACTTTAGTACAGTCGTCACTAGTGAGTATGCTGCAATTATTATTATCATAATTGCGTCTTACTACATGTACAGGCTATACACACATGATAAGTTATTATAATGGGATTGGGATAAAGAAGAATTGTAGAGGTAGTCTACCCACATTTGCATGAAAGTGGAGTAAAATGTTTCAGTGCTTTTTCTGAAATTACTTTGTGCTGGCTGACGAGAAAACTAAGATTAAAAGTGAATGCCCAAATGCTCCTCTCAAGATTGTAGGCACAAGGGGCATGGCCAACCCCCTCGCCCCCCCCCCCCTCTTTAAGGCCTCACTTTTTGCGCCTGTCACAGATTCCCTGGACGATCTCGTGGACCCCCTGGACAAGCCTCGGGAACCCCACTTTAAGAATCTCTGCCTTAGACCATTCGGTCACTGAATACGCCAAAATTCGAGTTTCAATTGGAATGAGAATGTTAATTTTCTTTATTGTTTTCCTACTCTCCCTATACCAAAATGCAGGTACATTTACCATAAAAGTATATCCTCATCACTATCCTACTATCGTAATTATTATGGTGTTTTACCCGAACAAGTTCTAAGACGCTGTGAGAAAAAAAAAAGCCACTGACCGAGATGTGCTGAGCAACCAACCCCAACTAGTGTATGTGAGACACAGAGTAGCTCTTAACAACAGAATGTTTCCTAAACTATGGTACATGTACTACCAGGATATGTGATAACTGATGACCCATTATGTCCCAACTAGAGCTAGATTAAGACAATGGTTTTCAACCTGCGTTATGAGTACAGACAAGGTACATAATGACCCATTATGTCCCAACTAGAGCTAGATTAAGACAATGGTTTTCAACCTGCGTTATGAGTACAGACAAGGTACGTAATGACCCATTATGTCCCAACTAGAGCTAGATTAAGACAATGGTTTCCAAACTGCGTTAGGAGTACAGACAAGGTACGTAATGACCCATCATGTCCTAACTAGAGCTAGATTAAGACAATGGTTTCCAAACTGCGTTAGAGGAGTACAGACAAGGTACGTAATGACCCATTATGTCCTAACTAGAGCTAGATTAAGACAATGGTTTCCAAACTGCGTTAGGAGTACAGACAAGGTACGTAATGACCCATTATGTCCTAACTAGAGCTAGATTAAGACAATGGTTTCCCAACTGCGCCAAACGCCACTGCCACACAGTGATTATGTGGGAAAAGGCATTACATTAAATTAATTGTAATAATTTGTTAATTAAATTTTCTGACTTCTGACTCATAGGGCTAAATGGTAAGAGAATAAGTAACAGCATTTTGTATTCTAGGTAAAATGTGAAAAAAACTCATAGGCCTACAACATTGACATTGGAGTGAAAAGAGAAACAACCATTTTCTAAATATTTGTGCCAATCCTGAAAATCTTGAGAACTATTACATTGTATGTTTTAATCACTAATCAGAAGCACAATCAGTAAGTTGTTTTAGAATATGGATTTAAAAATCATCATATAGTTTTAACTGTAATCCTCATTTTTTGAGTGTGCATATTTTCTCATTTTTATCACTTATTTCTTCATTTTAAGTGCGTATTTTACCAGATTTTAGTGCATATAAATCTGCAACCTAATGATAACTGGTGAGCCATTATGTCTCAACCAGAGCTAGATTGGAACAATGGTTTACAAACTGCAACACGAGTATCGACAGAGTATGCGAGGACCCATTTTTTCCCCAACCGGTGCCAAATTAAAAACAGTGATTTGCAAATTGTGGAAAGTGTACCAACAGGGTATGCTACAAGGTACTATCCTTCCAGATTCATTTGGCTGTTATCACGAGGGCTAAGCGGTGCAAGTTGACTGTGCTTACAGATTCAAATAGGGGCAAGATGAATGCCATCTCAAGAGTTAAATGGGGCAAGAAGACTGTTCTTTCAAATTCAAATTGAACGAGATGTATGTCATTTCAATGGTTAAGTGGGGCAAGACCGCTATTATTCCACATATGGGGCAAGATAGCTGTCATATTGTGAAGTTCTATGGGACAAGATAACTATCCTTCATGATTCAAATGAAGCAAAAGAGTTGTCATCTCACGAGGAAGTGAGGCGAGGTGGCTGGCTGTCCTTCTATATTCAAATGGAGTCAGATGAATATCATCTCGCGGGTTAAGTGAGGCAAGGTCACTATCCTTCAAGCTTCAAATATATGTCATCTAGAGGGTTAAATGGGGCAAGGGGACCGTACTTTCAGAGTCAAATGGAGAAATACGGATGCCGTCTTTAAGGTTAAATGAGGCAATTTGACTATACTTTCAGATTCATATTAGGCATGAGGGATGTCATCACGAGGGTTTAATGGGGTAAGGTAATTGTCCTTCCAGATTCAAATGAGGTAATATGGATGCCACAGTGAGTGTTAAATGGAACAAGATGACTGTCCTCACAGATTCAAAGTAGCTTTCACTTAAAGTCAATGGATCATTGTTATCTTGAGTTTGGTTTAAGCCTATGCCCATTTCCACTCTCTTGTCTATGTATGCACCCCACCTGTCAATGTACACATATGTCCACCCTGCTACCTTTCTTTTAGCGATTATTTTTGATTTCCCTCCGTACAGGGATTAAAGTCTGTGATCTTACTCGCTTCAGGAGCCCTCGAAGAGGGGAAGAGAAGGAGAGGGTGAGCGCATAAAATGAGCTGCAAGAGAAGTTTCCTCGAAACAATGTTCAGAAGGCCTTGGGCCTTTCACTCACGGAGCTACTCAAATAAGACTTAAAGGTGATGCGAGTAGAACCTAAATTACCACCCAGTCACCACTAATGTATTTCGCTGGTGGTTGGCTCACTGTTTGCTAACAGGTTTACTACATGTCTGTGAATAATTGATGGAAACTCAACATGCTATTCATCGGGCTACCTCAGTTACAAACTCAATCATCATTAATTAACAATTTGTCACCCGAGAATGGAAATGTTCTATCTCCAAAGTTGTTTAATTTGAGATATTTGGTGTTTACGTTTATTTAGAATGCATATGATTAACCTGTGGTGAAATTGAGACTATTAAATAATTACTAAAGAATATACAAACTCGAGCTGTCATCTAGTAACATTGGTTACAAGGTCAAACATCAATGTTCTGTTACACAAATTGAAAAATTGGACATAGAACACTTCCATTCTCGGGTGACGAATTACTGAACTTTATTATTATTATTATTCGTGCAGTTTATATTCTTTTCATTGTATGGCTGCATACAAAATCTTCTGTGGTTCATCTCTTATATCTGTAATAATCATAAAGTACCAAATCCACCTCGGCACTCGAGTCACTAAACATTAAATTATTAAATTTTAAATACTCTTGGCCCAGACACCCAAACCCCCACTTTTAACACCCTTGTCAATTGAGGAGACTGGAGAATTTAAATGTTAACAGCTTAGTCGATAAAGGTTGCTGATATAATGTCCGGTATGGATAAGTAATTTTTGAAAGAAATTTTAAGAAAAATTATTTCAAAATAAATGTTATGACACAATCACTTTCTAATATAGTCTTTTAAAGTTTAGAACAAAATTTTCAAAAAAACTGTTTTAAAAGTTTACCTTGTAAAAATAAACATGTTTTTGATCATTATATGACTGAGACTCTCTTCAGATATAAGTTTTGAACAAAATTGTTAAATTCATTCTATTTTTTAAAAGCTACTCATATATATTTTTTTTTAACATATCACAATGATATTTATAATTTAAAAACTTAAGTTGTATCTAAACTACTTTTAAATAAATAAGGTTTACTCTGAAAAATGATTATGTAACGATTGGCTTATTTATCATGTAAAACACTGACTAGAATTCAAATTTGAACAAAAACATCAAGACATTTTTGAAATATTTTTTATTTAAAAAATAGTAATAATTTACAGTGATTGCTAGTCATCATTTAAAACAACCCTAGGATGTTGTATTTTTTTTAAAAAACTACAGCAATTTTATAGAAATATCTAATTTTCAAAATTTAAAGTAAACTACCGTTAAGTGATTTTTGTTCCAAAAAATATGCACACGTCATGTCAAATACACCCTGGAAATACATTTCAAACAAAATTGTTAGAGCTGTTTCGAAAATTTTCAAAATACAAAAATAGTTATCAATAAACAAACCTTATTTTAAGGTCTAGAATTAAAATTTTATAAACGGCTGATGGCAATATTGTATAGTGCCTAAATATCAGGTTTGAACTAAATCCATCAAACCGTTTCGGTTGTGCTACCAGGTACAGACAGACAATCCGAGCGAAAGACAAAATTTCCAGAGACTTTTTCAGGTTCGAAAGCATAAATTAAATGTCAATATTCATCATAATCTCGAGGTCGAATTTTTTCACAATTACAAAATTTCTTCTTTACATGAGAAAGTAAAAATATAAAATATGTTTATAAAGAATAAAGTGGTTTGTAAACAAAATTATATAATAAAAATAATAATAATGTTATCTTTAAACTCATACTTAAGTAATATACTATTTTTAATATTGACAGTATTATTACCCGCACCAGTGTGCACATGGTTAAGATAATAAGTCTGGTCTGCCAGTGACAGAGACGGTGGGGTTTGAATCCCAGTCGAGTGTACCGAGTCATTTTTTCTAGACGGTTTTCAACTATCCCACAAATGCAGGTACATTTATTTTACATTCTATACTTAGCATTCTTACAGTAGCGTAATTAGTACTTAAATGTGTAGCCAAATATTTAGTGAAAGGCGGGGAAATATAAATAAACATCTCACCTCTTTTGGTGTCTTGTAGGGAATAGTTTCTCTGGTGGTTCTTTTATTAATCAGGTGTCAAGCATATATCTATGTTTTTTAAGATCTAACATATTTTATTTAACAAACTCGATTTTTAATAATATTCATTGATAATTGTAGTAAGGAGATATTTAAGATTAATAATCTAAGGAAAAACTTAAATGCTACATTCGAAAGTAACTTGATATTTTATGTAAACAACTTTATGTCAAATAGGCTTAGTCAAGATAAGGTAAAATGAGTTTATAATAGTAACAAGTAACAAATTTATTGAGGATATTGAGTCAAAGGAGAGTGTAGAAATTCATATTTGAAATAATGACATATATTGACAATCAACCTATAGTTACAAAATTATTTTACTATGATTTGTGAAGATTATAAGAGGATGGATATGTCGAGATTGAAACTTTATTACCGATATGAATTATTACAAGGTACAATACCTATGTGTTTGAATAACATAGTTGAAGTACAATGCATAAAATGAAAATTATGAGGATAAACAAATATTTAAAGTTTACAATTAAAATAGTATAGCATTTAACACTTTAAATAATTGTGGTATAGACAGACACATACTGAACCTTGAAATAATTCATATCGTTAATTAACTTCCAATCTCAACATTTCCACCCTTTTATATTCTTCACAAATCATAATAAAATAATTAACCAACTATAGGTTAGTTGTCAATTTATGTAATTATTTCAAATATAAATGTATACTTTCTTATTCTGTTATATATTGAAATCTTTACATTCTAATTTGAATATTTTATCCACCTTACATTTGTTACTTGTTCACATTATCATATTATTTTACCTTATCTAGACTAGGCCTATTTGATCTAAATTTGTTTACATAAAATATCAAGTTACTCTCAAATGTGACATTTAAATATTTCCTTATTTAACACTGGCATTATATTAGCAACAGGCCACTAATATTTTACCACCGATTCCCTTCCCCTATTACAACCTTCCACAACCTTATAATAACTAGCAATGCTGTTAAAAATTTTGTGTATGATTTAAAAATTTCATAATTACAAAATCATATTTTGAATAAGTAAGTGTGTTGAAAGAATAGGTGGGGGAAGGGCAGTAAGCCTACCTACATAAGCTACAAACTTCATTTCGTATAACTTGAACGGATAGTAAGACGTGGGGCTAATAATATTTCCGACAGCTGATCTTTTATTTAAGCTGCTCTTTCCGGTTGTTTATTACTCAAGTAAGAACTTACAGGTGATATCAGAAGTGTTTGCCACCTTTTCTCAGACACCACTTACACGGTTTGTTCCAAAAAATGCCTTTGGTTAAGTTTTTATATGTATACGTGGATCCCTCACTTTCTGTTCTATGTCCTTGACTTTTACTATCTCTCAGTATTTTAATTTTGGTTTAGTATGAATAATAACATGAACATGAATAAAATGTGATGGCTTGTGATTAAGAAGGCTATGGTAACAACAAATGTAAACAGACATGTGAAATACAGTAGATTCTTGTTAATTGGGACACATCGAGACTAGATCACTCTGTCCCAACTAAACAGTTTCCTGCGGAGGTTTCACCCTAATAAGGGTTCTTATTTTTAACAAATTTATCTAGTGTTGGTGTTTTGCTTAAATTTGTAATCATTTTTTCATAATATTAATTTTCATCTTGGCAGTGAAGGTGATCGCCAATTTGATTACCATGACATAGAAACACAACCACCATGCAGCACAACTTCACAATAACTGACTCGGCTGCTGCCACTTGATCTCTAAGTATCAATTAAATAAAGAATGGATCAGACGGCTAACTTTTGGGTATTAAACCATGATTTTCATTAAGTGTAAATGAGGGGTTGCCAACTTTGTAATGTTTTATTTATTTCATTTAAGCTATTTAATGTGCATTTTTTGATCCAACTGATCATCTGCACACTAGAATTCCTAAGAGTGAGAGTGAAAGAGCCTACCAATTTTGTGGGGAAAGGTATTTTTACATACCTTCCAGGGCTCTTTTACACGCCACAATCGACATGGGAACAACGGCTCTACTTCCCGTCTGAAGAAAGTTGTGCTACGGGTTTTTATCACTCAAGAAAAGTCAGATGACCCCTGCTGGGGTTGAACCCATGAAGATCGAGTCCTGAGGTGAGCACTTTACATTGAGGCCGACTTTGTAATGTTATTATCTCAAAGATTTATTCAGGAGAGTTTTACAGCCATGTAATTCATTTGTGAAAGGTGGTATGCCCACAATAATCAAAACCAGTTGTTCATAATTGTCAACATAGGAAATACAAATAGAGCTACAATATTTTTTATTTTAGAAAACAATTAAACTTTGAATGAATACACATCTTCTTAAGTAAGTATCCCCTTCCCTACCAGGCTCTGGAAATAAACTAGAAGAGATCTAGAGTGTGTTACTCAGACGCATGATAAAAATACCTCAAAAAGAGGGGAGGGGGAACTTTGATTCAAACCATTATGTTTTTGCTATCAACTTTATTTAAAATACTTCTCAAACACTACCCATTCTAAATATATTTATTTACCAAATTATATAAAAATTGCATCTTACAATAAGACTTTTATTTTTAGAAATAAAATGTTAAGACTCTTCCCCTCCCACTCCCATTCAGGGAAAACAAAGTAGGTTCAAGTTACCCATTAACTTTTTCATTGCTGAGCCCATTATACTATGGGCATGGTTCAATATGGTGTCATGGCTGCACCCATATTCTTGTGGATGTTTTAGAAAACACTTTATCTGTATGTTCTCAAAATTGTTGGTTATATATGTTATGTCATTAATCTAATGAATTACAAGTCAGGGTTCTGTCTTTGAATAAACTTTGAAAAATAATGTAGAAACTACTAGACTTTATTTACTCTACGGTGAAAGGATTAATGTAATAACTTTTTCTTTAAATAAAAGTGTGCTTTTGATCAATCGGTCAATATTTTAAAAAATACAGTGAGGGCAGTATTTTATATTTATTAATGGCCCATTGATTACAGTTTATAAAATTTGGAACTAAAATAAGCTTCAGCTCTTGAACAATGACAAAGTAGTCATTGCTATGAAATATATTATCTAATTTCCTCAATCACTGTCAAGTTTATTTTAAAAAAATTCTATTCTGGATTTGATCAAATATCTAAGTCTTAAAATTTAGTCTAGTTTGATAAACTTATTATTAAACCACACAACCTAACAATGGACTAATTTATATCTATTTGACCAAATTTACAATTTGAGTAAGACCTGATATCTGCAAATAATTTGATATAAAGGATCAATAATATGTCATGTCATTTAAGGTTTATTTTCAAAATAATTACATAATAGTGCAGTAAGTTGCTGCAAATTAAAGAGTACAAACATAAAAACATATAAATGATGACAATAAATACAAACACATAACAAAACATGTTACGTTTTCAGTAGCAGCCACATTGATTGCACACAACTTAAGTTTGCTATAAACTATATAAGGTTATCATCACCTTATGAAAGTTTAAAGTGATACACGAGAAAAGGCCACCCAGAACCACCTTTATCATACTTTACATGTTGTTCTGTAAAGATTAATACACAAAGGAAGAAAACTTGGTTTTATTATTCTTTAAATCATATTTATTGGCAATATATTATACTTATAGTCATCTTGTACTTAATTTTTAAATGTACACAATTAAAGCTTTTTTTTAATAACAAACATAAATTATTATTCTGGTTCTATTTATTTTATTTTGATGATATAAAATAACTGAAAAATAAAACAAAATGTCATGCAACAATGCAGTTGAAACTTATTAGTTACATCTATTCCTCTATTTTTTTGTTACCATATCAAAAAAATTACAAATTATTTAAAAACTGTATTTGTAAGATTATAGGAAATGAATCAAAAGGTCTGGATTGCCGACCTAATGAGTTGTCACCTATTGGTACACTAACAAGAGTCCAAATACTAGCAGCAAAGATAAGTTTATTAAAAATAGCTTTCAGGTTCTAAGCTGTGAACTTATTAGTGTTCATGATGCAAAATAATACAGTATCAAAATAAATAAATCTGGTCTCACTAACACTCTCACACTCTCACACTCTCACAAACATTAATTATTATTAAATGTTTAGCAACAGACTATAGCTATTATGCTGAAGCAATTCATAAAGAAGCATGATAATTATAATTAGTATATTTCATATTCGCTTCACCAAATAATTTCTAAAAGATATATTTCCGCAAATAGCGGCAACTTCTTGCAATTAATTTTTTTTTTTTGCAAATATTTTCATATATATTTCTTTCAAAGTAGACCTTGCTTTTTCTTGTATTTAATAATCTAATACATACAAACATATTATAAACTGGCAGGCAATGAACAGTACCAGACAACCACAACCATTTTTCTGTTGTTTGTGGCAACACCTCCATTACACCAAAGAAATGGCAAGCGAGTGAACAAACATGTAATACTTGTTTTAATTTCTTTAGTCTTTATCACTGGAATACTCTCAATAGAAATGAGAAAACTAACCTACTGCTCTTAAAAGAAATAACATAATACATTTATAAATATTACAATCTATCTACATTCACTCTTACATTTAATGGACATTGCAGTAATTTTGGCCAAGTTTCATTTTCAATTTTAATTAATGGGAAAACATTGTTTTGTGCAGCTGCAGTTGATAGCGTGTTGAAAAAAACATTGTTTTGTGCAGCAGCAGTTGATAGTGTGTTAGGATAAAATTTAACAAACAAATAATTCATTTCACACTACTTTGAACTTTTTTATAAGGAAATGTCATTGAAAAATTAAATACATGTATAAGCACAAACCATTTAAAATTACTTAAGTATAGATATGCAGAATTTTTTACATTACCTATATATTTGATTGGTTGTCAGTTTAACTTGATACATAATTAAAATTTAGTTGTTAATTTAACAAATGTACTCGGTGAAAATGTAAAGGAAAAAAGTCTTATGCTTGGTTTTGAAATGGCAACACCATTGAGTGGGTTAAGGTTACAGAGTGATGGGCACAATCGAATAACTCGACTGTGTTGTGCGATTGGTCATACTCAATTCTTTCGAAATTACTCGAGTAACTTTGCTAAGTCCGGTTGATCCTTGCTGTACTTTTATTTTTTATTTATCTACTAGCTTAGTGAGAAATGACCCTGTGGGCTGGAATGTATACAATAACATTTACAACCCTTGTTCTCGTAGAACTATTTTTTATAAATAGTTTCTGTTGCTAAGTGAAAATGAGCTTTAGTGGTTTGAATTTTTAACATGCATTTTCAATATAAAATACTCACAAATATAAAGTACACAACCGAAAAGTTAATCACATTCACGATTCGTTTTTAAAGTACTCAATAAAAGTTATTTGATTCTTTTTATTCAGCAATCCTATGTTACTTACTCACACTGTCTTAGAGTTCCAAGAAAAGTAGAAAGCAAATTTAAAGCTACAACCAGAATGGGTTTAGTTACTTTCAGCAACAAACTATTTTTAATCATAAAATGAAACATTCTAATAAACAAAATACAGAACTCACTAAGTTTTTTTATTACTATATTTGATAAAATAGTCAACCATTAAACATAAGTAGAGCTGAATATTTTTATTGTGCAGCAGGTCAAGATTGATCCTAGTCAAGACTATGTGATTGATTAAAATTTAAAAACTTATTTCTATAAAATTATAATAATTTATCAGAGATAACATAATTAAAAAAACCAGGTAAAATTATTATCAATTTATTTAACATGAATGTAAAAAAAAAGTACATAACAATTTTATTTTTTCTCTCTATTTTTCAATTGTGAGGAACTTCTTAAAACGCATTATTTTGTGTGGCTTGTACATTGGTCAGCTAACATGAAACCTGAACATAAAGGGGTAGAAGTCACTGTTAGTGCAGACTGCCGAGAGGAGTGAGTACTGAGTGGTGGCTGCCTACAGGAAGAGCTTATTGAGCTTGCATTATTAGTATTGAATTCCATTGCAAGCCTGAAGTTATGAGATCTAACCATTGCCATGGGAATATTCGAGTGGATATTTCCCTCAAAATTACTCGAGTAATTTTAATCTATTATCTAATTACTGGAGTTTGCCCATTACTAGTAACACATTGTTGCTTCAAGGCAAGGCAATAAATAAGCTTATTATATTTTTTGCTTACAAAAGAGTGTTGTTTATGCTTGCTTATATTAGGTGTTCAAAAGGCCATCTTATGTTTCGAGACAGGCAGCAGTGAATTGCATTATGTTAACTTGTATTATACGCTGCAAAATACCGGCAACGTAGGTTGGTTGTACAAGCAGTGTGCAAAATACAAATAAACTTTGGATAATATTCATTATGTTACATTTTTGGCTTGTTTTATTATACGGAATTGTGCCTTTAAAGAGGAATTAAAATGTGTGAATTTGTATATACCTTGTATAAACATAATTTTGTTTGAAAAATATTGCATGTAAAATAACAAGGATTATGTTCAAAGTAAAATACTTCCAAACTGATGTTAATATTAACTCACTAATTTACTAAAATATCTCTGTACAAGCTTGATTAATTCTTCTGGTGTGTGGAGATTAGCCATGTTATTTCTTAAACATCAATTTTGTTCTGTCGTTCATACATTATGATGACTGCAATTGATATCTGTTTTAGTAACAGAATTGTTTACAATATTTTTTTCCTCCATGAGATATTTCCCCATTTTCCTCTAACAATATCCCAATATTTTATCACACTATTGGGTACCGAGAGGTTTACGTGACAAAAAACTTAACCTTTTCTCCTAAAAACGAAAAAACATACACAAAGACCAAAAATATGAAACAACTTACAATTTCTGCAATGCCCAAACATAATCTCACATTAAAACTGTGCTTCGTAACATGACATAATTTAATACTTAAATCAAGGTGGGTATTGCCTAGAAAGAACAAACTTTTTGGTTTTAAAAGAATTTCAATATTTAACATGTTTGGTCTTTCAATTATTAATATAGTTATGTTTCCTTCACTTATGACTTATTTCCAACCTGAAAATAATTGGAATTTTCTGATTATTAGAGACACACTATAAACTAAGTCAAAATTAATGTCTGAACCACAATTTTTAACAGGATTGTGTAGTGAACTATATCAGATATGGGTTTTAAAAATATATTCAAGTATAGTACTTTTTTTTTCTTCCTTAAACATATGTAATACATGTATGTAGTATACTTGAAGAAGAGACTTTATAATGATGCAGGGCACACAGATAAATCAACAAGACAATAAAATGAGCCATACTATTGGTTAAAATGCTATACAATTTCCAGAATGTGATTTTTTATAAGTACCACAGAGACACATAAAAGAAAAGTACTTTAGAGTAAAGGCATGAAAAAGAAAGAAAAGAGGGCAAGTAAATATTAATTACACTGAGACAAGAAAAGAGGTCCAAAGAAAACAGGCAACTAGCTACAAGGGGCATAATCATTGAACATCTAATTAAGTCATGTTTCTTAGACTTCATATTGTGTAAAAGCAGGTGAAGTACAAGAAATGTGGAGTATACTAAAGGTTTTCACGGGGGCTAGTAAGTCTTAGCGTACATTAAGTACCTAAAAAGAAAATATGTTGTATTGTATACAATGTCAGTGTTCCCCAATATTTCATAAGCTGTGTATCTCTTGCGGATATTCATAAAAATAATAATATAAAAAAAAGACTATCTTGTGAAGCGTTAATGGTTATTCAAAATTCTTAAAAAGCTTGTAAACTCAATATGGTATTTTTTTTTAATGATTAATAAATCTAAGTGATACATTGCATATACCTTGGGTTAGAGTACAAAAGTTTGGGGAACACTAGTTTATGTATATATACTATAGAACACCTGCATATTACAAATCTCTTCATAATGAAGCTCTTAATATGCTCAATATTTTCATGTTTATAAATATACAATATTCACACCAGTGAAAATGATCAAGATAAAAAGATATTCAGACATTTTTTGAGTTATATTTTTATTTGGGAAGCAAATAATTATTTTAGAACACAAATAGATCATGCCAACCAATAACAACTCAAACACAGTTTTTTTTCTCCTTGCAAACATAAATAATAACTTTGACCATCAGCTGTTAGACACCATGACGTATAAATTATATTTATAGTAATAATTATTATGTTAAACTATGACATCTACGTGGCATTTTGAAGTAGAAGCTGTTCAGTGCTGGCTGTGCGGCCAAGCAAACTCGCCACATTGGATCTTGCGTGCTGGAGACACAAAACATAACTCATGAAACCTTTTAAAAAACTTGTATTTTACAAATATTTTATATATTTATGGCTAGCAACATCTATCTTACCATCCAACTGTGTGAAATAGAATAAAGACGTATTTTTGAACCGAGACTGTAGCCTGCCAGAATTCGGCCATATACTCAAATATCGGCCAGGTATTTTATCTGTGTATCCAACTCTACCAGTCCCAGTTTTATCAGTAAAAATTGAACTTATATGTCTGAAAAACAGAATTCAAATTATGTATACTTGGTAGCCTACTGTTTCTGAAGTTTAATGAAGAAACATTGAGGTTGATAATATATTAGGATAAAAATTTTGTGCAAAGTATTAATAATTCAATTTTTGTCTGAATTTACTTTGAAATAGCTTGGGCGTCTATTGAAATTACATTTTGAAAATTTCTTAGGCAGGCACTCACACCATCTTGAGAACGAGACAAACGTTTTTTAAGAATAAATATTGTCCATTATTAATTTAGTGTTAAAGTTTCTAATATATTTGGAAAACATACATGGATTAATTGCTAATTTTCGTAGCATTTTAAAAGCTTGAAATAATCTAAAAACATATTTTTTATTTACACTTTTCACTCAATGCAAAGGAAGGGGAAAAGCTTTCAGTAAATTTTAGTTTACAATTTAGAAAATATTTTACTGTTAATTATTCTTTGGATAAATATATTTTTAAACACCAAATAAAAATTATAGCTTGTTCATATAGTGGAGAATTGATTTAATCATAATGCCAACTTTTTTTTTTTGCTCTAGTCAAAGTAAATATAATATAAAGAAAATCAACTGGTTATAGGACACCTTTAAAGATAAAAAAAATAATTACTTTAACTCATAAGCTTATAAAAGACTAAAATATAAGTTTTTTTAAGGTGCGGCAGAAGGGAGCGCAAGTATTTTACAGTTTTTATAGAATTGACATTTTTTTGGCCAAAATAAATCAAATATTTCTCCAGTAGTAACATAGAGTTTAGTTTTTTTGCACCAACATATCTTGAATATCTGTTGATATTAGCATGTGCAGAAAACTAAACTTTATGTAGTTACTGGAGAAATATTTGATTTATTTTGGCCAAAAAATTACAATTCTATAAAAATTGTAAAGATACTTCCGCTCCCTTCTGCCACACCTTAAATAAGGACCATTTTGCAATTA
Source organism: Timema monikensis (assembly GCA_902151445.1). NCBI lineage: Eukaryota > Metazoa > Arthropoda > Insecta > Phasmatodea > Timematidae > Timema > Timema monikensis. Next base: position 43,493 of record CABFVZ010000914.1, read on the forward strand.
AATAGAAACTACTAAATATTTTTGGGTATTTTTTTAGTATGATTCTACATACCTTCAGCTACTTTTCAACATAGTTTCCGTTGTTAATTAAACATTAGTTGTATGGTGAGATAAGTTTTTGTAGACCCTCGTCATATAAGTCTGCCACCAGTGAGGAACGCCATTCCTGAACCGTCGTTTTCACTGAGTTTTCGGTGTAGAAATGCTTGACGGCAAGGAACCTTTTCAGATGCAGGAACATATGGTAATCACTAGGAGCAAGGTCAGAGCCGGGGGGGTGATTCAATTGCTGCCAGCAAAAAGATTTGACGAAAGCATGCATATGAGCAGCAGAGTGGTGCCTCACATTGCCATTTAGTAACATCACCTCAGTAGACAGTGACTTTTATCCTGGATTGCACAGAAAAGTTTTGTCAAGGTGAAATAATACACAGCTGCGTTTATTTTTATCAGCGCACATGCGCAAAAGAACGTATGCAAGCATTTCCAAACTGCCAACAAAGTGAAAACGATGGTTCAGTAATGGCTTTCCTCGCTAGCGGCAGACTTCTATGACAAGGGTCTACAAAAACTGATATCACGATACAACAAATGTTTAAATAACAACGAAAACTATGTTTAAAAGTAGCTGAGGGTATGTAGAATCAAATAAAAATAAATTACCCAAAAATATTTAGTAGTTCCTATTTTATTGCAAAACAGTCCTTACTTTACTTTAAAAAACACCCCTCGTATATCAAAAATATTATTCATGTCTTTTAATAAATTTACTTTTTAAAATTTTTATTTTATTAAAAATATCCCTAACTTTTGTTGTGTTCATTCATCATGAATCTTATAATGATAGAAATATTAGTAAATATTAATTTTGAAGTTATTAATCCTCTTAACCCTTTTGCTGCGTATTTAATTTTTACCTCTTACCTTCAGAAATGCTAATTATAAGTTAAAAATTCATAATCTGAAAATTTGCATGATCATGATTATGATCAAATGCGATTTTCAACTAGTAATGCATTTTAAATATGAAACTTAGCACCAAGCTGTCTATAAATTGTATAATATATATTTTATATCAATAAAATTTTATATATCAAATATTATTTATGTCACATTTTACCCAAATGCAATGTTAATCTATTATCAGAACCATTCTTTATTTTACTAGCAACCCACAATAGGGTCAAACCAATCGCTAAATGAGGATTTGACAAGCCTAATATTGGCCTAACTGGCCTTATGTAATAAAAAGAAAACTTTTGTAAATTAGGTTACATCAACACAACTTGAACAATTTTGTACTACATTGGTGCTTTCCTCAATGTAGTCTGTAAGATCATATATCTGTGTTAGGCATGATTTCAAAATAAGAATCAGGTAAAGAAAAAAAAAAAATATCAATTAGAAGAAATAAAATAAATTTTAAAACTCACTGAATTATAGAATTTTTCAATTGCCATACTAACCAAATATTATATTTATTATAGATTAAATGTTAATAACACAGTAAAATAACAGGGTAAATATAACAAATACTAAACTAATAAACCCCTCAACAATGTTTTCTACCTATAATTATTGCACGTGTGCTACAAGTAGTGAAATTCGAAAGTAAACAAGTGTTACTTATGTTATGATTTAGCAGCTGGTAATTGACAGTCCTCAAAACTAACACCAGATGTCAGAAGGGCACGAGCATGCTAGTAAATGGCTATTTACGACTGTCACAGCAAAGGTAGATAAAGTTTACACGTCACGGGGTGAAGTCAATTTCCGCAGTCAATGGCTATAATGCTGAGATCGGATGTATCCGATTAACACAGCAAAAGGGTTCAAAGTTTATTTTCTTCTTTAAACACACATGCAAACAAAATTACATTTACATGTGTGTCAATGTTTTTGCAGCACCCTCTGTATTATTTTATCAGTTAACAAACAAACAAAGATCACAATACTATGCCTAGCCTGATAACTAATGCATTCTGATCATTTGTCAATAATGCAAATATGTTAAGATAGTCCTCCCATTATACCAATAAGATTGCCAACGTGACCAATTTATTTATGTTTAGCAGAAGTACCCATCATTGTCCAGGGTAACCATGCAATGTATTGAATGGTTACCCCTGGTGATGATTTTCTTTTCTTCATACAGACAGAAAAAACTCTGCATTTTATTTATCCCGACCCAGTTTTTAGTTAATTTAAAAACAATATAATCCAAATTTTAAAATTTTGTCTTCAAGATACACATGTTTGTGCACAGGCGCTACTATTTTTACATTTCACACCTTTAAGTGCGTTAGATATTGTGAAATGCTCATGACAGACAAACAAATTATTAATTTTATTAATATAGATATAGAAGGTAATTTAAAAACAATATAATCCAAATTTTAAAATTTTGTCTTCAAGATACACATGTTTGTGCACAGGCGCTACTATTTTTACATTTCACACCTTTAAGTGTGATAGATATTGTGAAATGCTCATGACAGACAAACAAATTATTCATTTTATTAATATAGATATAGAAGGTGATGTTTACAATGAATATTACTATTGAAACTTCTGCCAAATCATTAGATCATTCTATTTAATAAAAACAACATCATTTGAAACCCACATTCAACCTAACCACAATTCCATTCCAAGCACTTTTTCCACATTTCTAAACGCTTCTCCAATTGATGAAACTACCTCAAGCTACTGCCATTTATTTATTAAAATCTGCAAAGGCAACAAGGAAATTGTTATACTATTTCATAAGGTCTGCCATCACCATATCAGTGTGAAAATATATTTATGGTTTTATTTTGGTTGATAGTTCTCATATTGATAATACAATGTGGGAAGAGAGGAATTCAAAAAGTTGAAGTTAATTTTGACATTTTTTGACCACTTCAAAACGGTTGAGGTTTCAAACCGAGTTGTTAAGGGGTCATCCATAAACCTAGTAACACTTGTGAAATGGGGGTGGGGTGGGGGAATATCTAATGTCTACATGGTGTTACATGGAGTAAGGGTGGGTTCATCACAGTGTTACATAACACAGGTCTAATACTTATATTATTACAAATATTGTTCATGTTTTCACCGTTAAACATACTTATAGATAATTTAATAGTATGATGAATGTATTCTAATTAATATTAAATCTGAGTTACTCTATTAGTATCACAAAAACTTCTATATAAAATAATTAAATTTACTCTTGGTGTGAGACGTTATGTAACACAGTTGGTGGCGTGATGGAGAGCCAGGTTTAGTGTCTACTTGGTGTTAACTGAGGGATAGGGGTAAAAAAAAAGTTAAGAAAAATGTGTGTCATGGTTAATGGATGACCCCTAATCAATTCTAAGAAAATCTGAGCGCAAGTATTCCTATTAATATACGATTGTATATTCCTGTTAAATATCTCCAACCATTTAATTTACAAATACAATTTGATTTTGACCAAAATTGTTCAATTGTGTGTGTTGCTAGCTATATCATATTTTCTCAAAACTAAAAGCTCAAAATATATTAAAATGAGGTAAGCCAATGGGATTAAATGTTGTTCAAATTGCTTAAAACAGGAAATAATACACAGCCTTTCACAACTCTTGGCCTGTTGGAAGACATTACCAAGGGCTAAAATACAGCCAGAATACAAGCTAAAACAAGAATGTATAACCAAAACACTAATCTGCAGATTTAAACTATGCTGCAAATAGCACCATCCTGGTGGCTGCCCCACAAACTAATGGCGGAAGATTAAAAACGTGCCTGGCCAAAGAGTTTCAAACAGTATTTACTTTCCTGTACACCATATTGAGAAAATAATGAACTATACAATCATATCACTTTCACATCAGACACAGCTCTGGCACAATCCAAGCATTTATAATAAGTAGTGTGTAGTGTTATTAAATAAATAAATAAAGTATATATCACACATTGAAAATAACACATAAAATACTAGCTAGTACTCAAATAAGAATAGTTAATATTGGTAGATATGTGTGGCAGTAAATAGAACTTTGACATCTGTATTCAATGAAGACAACTCTGCCATATGACCAGCCCTTGTTGATTGCACCCAGTCAAGATTAGAACCTTGATCTCCTTCAACAGTGGTCAAGTGTGATACAAGTTTAATGCCTGATTGGTCACCACTGTGTGGCTGTGTTTTATACCATTTTGTAAAGTACTTGCCTAAATCTATAATATTGATTATTTTAAACATACATATAATTAAAGTGCCATTCAAAGGCAGCATGAGAGAAAAATCCAGGCTAATAATTATTTTTATTTCACCTTAACAAACAAGAATAAGCGTATCACTTAAGGGAGAGCTGGAAACATTCTTAACTTCACGGATAACATATCACTTCTACTATAAGTGATATCTGATTATTTCTAAGCCTGAATGGGCATTAAGACGTGGTGGGGAAAAGAATATAGTTTAATTCCGACCTACTTTACTTAAAAATGTTTAGGGAAAAAAAGAATATATTCATTTTAACAACTAGTAACATTTCATGCATTAAACACCAACAAAGTTATCAAAATATAATTTAGTTTGCAGGATAAAGTTTGAGGAGATAATAGCTCATAAATATTGTATCCTTGAGGAGATTTGAGGATTTGAGAAAATGTTTGATCAAAGACAAATACTTTAAAAAAAATTTTTTAAAGGTTTTCAAGTGAAATTTGTTTTAGATTTCTTATACTGTTTATTGGTGGTTCAGAACCAATTGTAATTATAGGATGAACTTAACAACCAGGCCCCAGATCAGTAATTTAACACTTAAATGTGTGTATGAATGTTATAATGGATTAATTATAGAATAGTGTTAACATTTAGTTACCATTTACATTTTCTATTATCATATTATATCTATATTTATTCTTTATGTTCATAATTCTTTCCAAGATACAGATTTGGATTTGAAATTCGTGATTCAAAGGTAAATTGGAGAGTTTAATTCAAGATTCAGATTTGTAAAATAGTGGATCTAAACTAGGGGAGCTCTGATAGCAGGGAAAGGGGGCGGGGGGTACAGAGTTTCTACTTTGTAGGCTACAAAACCTTGTGAGTTTCAAACATCACAGCACTAACCTGTTCTGTGTTGTGGCCACTAAGAACGGACAATGAACTTGCGCGCTTCATGCTGGAACAAATAGAACATGGTAACATAAAAAATAGAAAAAACACACTACAGCTCTTCTTAAATGCCAAGGTGAAGATAGTTGCTGAATCTATGACATCTGGTTCTTGATTTAATTTCATATTGATGGGAAGCTGAAAACATTTTCTTTAACTCACTATGTCATATAATTATCAGTTTTTTTTATGACTCTGTATCCTATATAACATACTTTGATCCTGTTAGTAATGAAAGTGGTAATCAGCACTAGAATAACACCAAAGAAGGCCCATTTGATTCAAATTTGAATCCTGGATGAGGACTTTCTACTAATGTTACCAGGCAGGTTATGAATGATTACAAGGACCTCACACACATTAGTAATCTAGATGCCAAGTGTCTGATAAAACAAAAAATAGACAAAATAAAGAGATTCAAGATATTTAACATACAATTAGCAATCAATAATTAGTTTAGGATAAAAAGTTTTGCTTTGAGAAATAAATGTACTTAAGTAGTAATCAAAACTTTTTGGCTCATATTTATTTCAAATATAACAACAAGAATATTATAGTATTCCTTTCTAAAATCCTTAGGTTTCTTACTTTATACAAAATCAACAATGGATGTAGTAATTACGCTTATTTCCTAGTTTCACATGCATGCTTTTTAGTTTTATTTAATCTCTTACCTAAACTATTTCATAATAGATTTTAGTGAACTTCCCAGTTACGGGCGTCTGTTCACAGCTATAAATGGCTTAAGAAAGTCATTTGATTAACTTGTAGCTCAATCCAATCCTTTTTTAAATAAAAAATATGCCAAATGAGTGAAACTAGACATAAGAAGAGTCAAATAGGCTGTAGTCAATTTTGCAAATCAAAATTCACCAAAACAATACTTTAAAACATTTTTTAAGATCAGTCACAAAATATAACCAAACAAAATTATACCGGAAGTTTTACTGATACTTTCAAAATAATACTTATTTGGAACAGTAATTTAAAATATTGTTTCCATATATTTGGTTTGTACTAAACGAACATATGATGTTTCAAAGCACTATTTTGCCTTTAGAGGATAGGACCACATTTATGCACATACATTCATACACAATACCATTGCTTGGAAGGATTCATTGTATTGGAAAAGTTATATTTCATATTTTCCAAGCTTGTCAAACCTCCTTTCCACTTTCAGTGGGACAACAAATTATTAGCACAATATTGCATCTAAGAATAACTAAAGCAGAACATTACATACAATATTAATTTAGAAATGACTAGAATTCTAAAATCTACCATTTTTATAGTGTGAAAATAGTTGTTTGTTCAGTAGATTCAGAGGGAAGATAATCAAAAGTATTGAAACCAAAACCTTAATGTTGTAAATAATGATTGAATCTGGCCATCTACCTAACCATTTCCCACAGGACTTAAATAAATAACTTTTTCACCTTAGCTCTAATGTGCAGAAATGCGAGTGGCTTAAAACAAACATTTTCCAGTGAGTAAATTACTAAGTTTAATATGATAAAATTATTTATACTAAAATACCTACTTATGTTTATTAATACTAAAACATTTTAGGCCCATTAACATATTTATTACTTTTATTAAAATTATTGTAAATTAAAATATTTTATTATTTAAAAATTTTAAATTTATTCTTGAAGGAGCCCTATGAAAATTGTTCCCCATCCCTCTCCCCCGACATCAAAACTGGATCCACCCTTGTGTTTATTTGACTAACATGAAATTAAGTTTTATTTAAGAGTAGAGGGAATTATTTAATTTAAAACTCAAATTTGAAATTTATAATTAAGTATTTGACTGTTTCTTACCTTTAGCTCCTTGACTACCATGAATGGCTGAAAGAACCATCACATGCAAGTTTGTGCCACACAGATTAGTGCTTCATGCAATCTCAAGTAATGTACACATTGAAATCTCTTAATATTGGACACCTTCCAGAATTTAAAAAATGGTCCATTAATTTAAAAAAAATATATTTTTCCAATTCATACTGCTAAACACAGTTTAATATATATGAAACTGTACACTGTGGCTATTAACAATATAATCAATGTATTGTGCACTAATTATAAGCAGGATTGAGGGATGTTCCAATATTATCAATATTAGTAAACATCAATATTTTTGTTTAGATATTTCAGATATTGTATTTCCTAACTTAATATAAAAGCTTTTTATTTATTCAAAATCTGACAAAATATTATTAGTCAAAAGACCTGCAAAGTGGAATTTTGATCAAAAGTGGGAAAACCCAGTGGAGAATTTTTTTTTTGTGACCTGGTAGTTGTCACACTGGGCTGCAGGCCTGCAACCTGCAATCACGAGAACTGTTTAGTGTTTTTGTTTACAGTTGTCGTTTTGATGTTGACGGGCTCAGTTACTCTTACCATCAGTGACTGTTTATCTAAGACATTTGGCATTACATTTGACTGTGTTGAGTTGAGTTGTTTTATCCAGTGATTATTGTTTGCTTGTGAGTTATAACATTTCATTGCCTGTGTTATTTCCTAACACAAACAAGCTTCAAACCTTAAGGAACTATGACACCTCCTGTTAGTAAGTTATGGAACTTTTTTAGGAGAAAAAATAAAAAAACGCTACTTGTAAGCATTGATTAAGAAATGTAAAGTATAGTGGCAATACCACAAATTTAGCATCACACTTAAAAAAAAAATCACCTGCAACTGTATTCTGAATCAAAATTCACAAACACTTAACGTTGAAACTCCTTTGAAAATTGATATCCCCAAAAACGAACAGGCTTGTAATTCAGTAGCCACTGGAAGTGTTGCACCAGAAACAAGTTCTCAAGACAAACTGGCTTTGATTTCACCAATCACTGAGGCGTTTAACAAAAGTAGATTGTACTCTGAGGGAGGTTTGCGATTTTCTAAGATTGTTGATTGTTTTTAATTTTCAAGGACAAGCAACCTTTTTACATGTTTGAAGGAGAAGGATTCAAACGACTCATGAGAGAACTTGCTCCATCATTCAAAGTCCCATCAGCTAAATTTATGAAAAAAAATCTAGAATTAAAATACCAATCTGTGTCTAACGTGAAACAAAGAATCCTAACTGCACCACATACCTCTTTTTCAATGGATGTGTGGACTGAAACTATGTCTGAAAAGTCATTCTTTGGGATTACATGTCATTTTCTGGAAGGGTGTAGCAGTAGATCTAAGGAATTTTGAATCACAGCATGTGTTGTGCTTTGCGCATACGTTGAATTTGGTGACCGAAGCAGCTATTTCCCATGAACACATTGAGCCTGTGATTTAGAAGGTACGAGGAGTTGTAAGGTTTATAAAGAACAGTGTTATTATGTCAGACAAGTTGAGAAAAGCCCAAATGGACAACAACATGCCAGAAGGAAGTGTCAAAAAAATTATTCTAGATGTTAAAACATGTTGAAACTAACATACTACATGGTTGAACGGTTTCCCGATTTGCTTAAAATAGTAAGTCGGTTGTTAATTGACGACACCTCAAACCCCGAAATGCCAAGCGCAATTGAAATTGACATATTGATAAATCTTGCAGCGATCTTGAGACCCTTTGAATATGCGACTACCGAGTTATCAGGTGAAAAGTACGTCACCATGTAAAAAATCATCCCTGTGGTGAATTGCTTGACCACTCATTTGGACAATTTAAAATCCAACAATCCTGCAATTGAATCTGTTCGAAAAGGATTGCCAGCAGCAATGCAGAAGAGATTTGGTATGACCGAGCTCAATTCTATAATCACCATGTCTACGACCCTTGATCCTCATTTCAAAAATCCAGCTGGATGTGCAAAGGCTATAGAAAAGTTGAAAAAGCTCTGCGTCGAAGAAATTTCACCTGAATCAGAAGAAGAAAAGGCAGAAGCAACAGGTCCAGAGTCTTTTGACTTCTAGAAGACTCACAAGGAACTGGTATATGGACAGAGAAAGAAGAAACACGATGAGAGCGGTGATTCTTCAGAAGTGACCTTGTATTTGTCTAACCCTTTGCAAGAATGGGAAGCTATGAAGACAGTATTCCCCGGACTCTATAAGTTAGCACGTCAATACTTACTATATATGGCCACATTTTCTGTGCCCTGCGAACGACTACTTTCAAAGGCAGGAGTGAACAAAATCCAGGACAGAAACCGCCTTTCAGGCAAATATTTGAACAAACTAAAGTTCTTGGGCAGTGTCACTGAAGAGTTTAAATAAATCAAAGAACTCTCTTTTATGATATATAATGATATTGTATTTATTTACAGTATTGTGTTATTATGCCTTTTCTATTGTATTTTTTTTTCTAAAGTTTAATGATAATTAATCTTAATGTTATTCAAATAAAGTTCATGTTTTGCTACCAAATAGTTTGTACCTTAATGTTTTACAAGTTCCAAAAAATCAATTTTATCTCAATTAAAATAACATTATTTCATTTTAAGTTAATCTAATAAAGCTCATTGTAGTGAAACTGTAATAATAACTTTCATTATTCACGTTTCAAAAAATTAATATCGATACCATTTGATATTGCCCATATCGATATGTTGTTGCGATAATATTGTGATATCGATATAACAATTTGATATCGATATCAAATATCGAAAACTTCCCAATATCGGAACAACCCTAGCAGGATTTATGACAAGTGAATAAATACTGTACATACTGCAATATACATAAAACATGATGAAAATAAAAAAATGTGAACAGTAGGCCTATATGTGTAGATATGAGCACAGACTAAGCTTATGAAACAACCCCTGCTGAAGGCTCGGAAGTGGTGGGAGGTAAGACCTTGAAGTACTGTAGTCATTACTATGTAGGCTATTTTAGAAACTTTCCCTAGAGGGTGAAGGCAGGACTGCTCACACATCTCATAAGAAAATGGCATCCCTGACATTCATCTAGTAAAATACTGTAAATGAACTGGTGTTTTAAATATGTGTGCCCTGTTTAGGGATTTTTATGCATAAATATACATTAAGAGATGGGCCTCTCGAATCCACCAAATCCTGACAAGTATTCAAGATTCGAGGATTCAGTGTTTTACTGGATTCGATAATCAAATCTTTCACCTCATAAATAAAGCATAATATTTTGAATTAAAAAATTACTTAGTTAGGCCTACTTGAAAAGCACAACTTAATCCGTAATATTTATTTTGTCGGACAAAAGAGATAAACATGGATAAAATCTTCTTTAAAAAAATAATAGTACTTGTTAGGTGTGGAAAATCTTACGTGCCTAGTACCCTACCCTCCCACCTGTATGGGAAACTTGGACTCAACCGTTTCGGCACATGTTCACTTCTAAAAATTTCACCTCATGAACAATCTTGTAAATATTTTAATGAACACATTATTATTATTATTATTATTATTATTATTATTATTATTAGCACCGCGTCTTACTACCCGTTCGGGTTACACGCACTTACGCTAATGTAGGGTGATTGTGAGATGAAATGGAGGACCTACAGTTTAACGTGGAATCCGAACCACGGTGGAGGCCTGGCATTCCCCACATTCACAATTGTGTGATTAATACACGTCTTGTCAGAGGTGAAGGAAGGGTTTGGTAATCAGATAAATCTTTGCCAGGACCGAGGATTGAATCTCGGACCCCAGCACAGAGGTCCAACACCTTACCCCTAGACCACCAGGTCACCACCCCCGAGTGATGATTAAAATAAAGATACTGTTAATTTTTACTACCCAAATGGTTTTAATTATCTACAACTATGCAAAGAACCCCAATTTATTGCATACGATCCTTAAGTTAGACATTTTGTTGGGTTTCATGAAAAAATAAATACTTTCAACAGTTAGACAGCAATAAAACGGTTTATTTATCCCTACCGACCTATGTATCATATATCGATTTTTTGTTTAAAATTGATTCAGGTAATGTGATCACTAAGTAAGCGCTCTCAAGTTTTAAGAATCAAATGACAACTTGCTAATCCATTATTTGTTTTTAAATTGATTTTAACTTAGAGTTTATTATTTTTTCAAATATGTTTTTGAAGTAATTGTAGAAATATTTTAATGTAGTCCTGCCTTGTAAAATGGGAATGAACATATTGTAGTCAAAAATATGTTTGTGTTTTAAATATAATGTATTCTCAGAAATTGAATATATTTGTTTTCTATGCAAAAATAGTTAATGGATATATAAGAAAATAATAATAAAACATATCTGTTTGTATTCTTATTTTTGTTATCTTAATAAATAAAATATCCTTTAATGATGATTAAAGTTGATCAAAGGATAATTAGGCCTAATCTGTTTATTTCACATGTTTTTTTAGAAACTTATCTCATTCTAACAACACTTTTAAAAATAACTAAAAGACACTCAAATTTTGATTGATTTGATTTTTAAACAATATGAGTCTAGATTGTTTAATTTGGCTGGATTTTAACCTGTAATTTGCAAGGGGTGGTTGGGGTTGATTAAAATTGAAAGCATGAATGAAATAAATTTTAATTCACAGTTTAGGCCTATATTGTGTATTGTAGGTCTATTTGTATATCATTAAAATTTATAACGATTTGCTAGGATTCATGATTCGAGATTTGAAAATAAAGTGTAGATTTGGATTCGAGAAATAGTGGATTCGACCCATCTCTAATATGCGTCTCTAGCAGTGTCAGCATCCGTTATTGGGAAGTTGTTTCACAATGTAAGAGGCAATGTTATTTGCCGGGGAAATTTAAAATGTTCATAATATAGAAAAATCCACTATTCAAGTGTCTCTGTTAAGGTAGATTTCACTGTAGTATCATTCTTGTACTGTACATATTTCAAAAAGAAAAAAACTTACAATGGTGTTGTACAAACACAATGCCTTTATTTGACCTTAAAAAAGTTGTGTACAGAATAATTAGTGTTCTTGATGGACATAGTCCTTAAAGCTTTAGTTACAGCAGGGAAAAGCTAATCCAAACTAATTGGAACCCGGAATAGTTTAAATTTTCTATTTGTTCTGATAACTTAACAATATATACTTGGCACAAAACAAGGTATTTTTTTAAGCGTGTCTTATTACCCATTCGGGTTATACGCTTATGTACTAATTACAATAATGGTTTTTGGGATTTAGAAGGTTATATTTTAAGGAATTGTATTCAAATTTGCATGGAAAGCCATTATGGAAAAATCACCCTTAGTATACCCGATCAAGATTCAAACCTCGAGCTCCCCGTCATCAGCAGTCTAGCCTACTACAAGAGTAGCGTGTCAGACTATGCGGTCACCGAAGGGGTTTTATGTTATTCTTGGGCAGTGGTGTGTTCCTCGAAAGGTTACAAGAGACTAAAAATTATTGTTTCAGAAAGGAGGCTTCACCATAAAGTGGTACATGTACAAATATATACTGTACTTAATAATAAATCACAGTTTAGAAAGTTGATGTTCAGATAATAACTCTACTGAATATTGATTCATTCAGATAATTTGCACAAGGTGACTTAAGTTAAATTACTAAGGTGGGGAAAAAAGAATAAGAAAGCATCACACAGATATATTTAAGAGTGAGTTGAAACTTAAAATGCAAGAACAAGCTATCTATTTTACAAACTACTTTAAAAGAAAAATCCCAGAAAATATGAACTTTAAATTAAAAACACAGCTTTTACTTACCTGCACATATTTTTTGATGAAATGATTCCTACTTTGGAGACCAATAATAAAATAAATAAATGAATGTTATTATGCAAACAATCATAAGCATTCAATAAATATAAACCTAATTTTCTACTAAATGGGAAAAAAATTTGCAAAGAAATGACCTACATGATAAAATAAATAATATGAAAACATTACATATTAGAAGTGTGATGCTATATATAGTGGGTACCATGCATCAAATGAACATATTTACATTAAATTAAAAAACATAAAAACAATGTTTTCAGCTTGGAGGACGGATGGATATGTCATGGTCAAAGTCTAAAGTCTAGCCAGTTTGCAAAATGACCGGCTACTTCTAGCTTTGGCCACCGAAATTAGTCAAAGCATGAAATATAAAATAATTTACCAGCAGTTTGGACGTTAGCCAGCCAGTTCTAAATATGGCCATAAGAATCTGACCAGGGCTCAAAATATATATATATTTCTTTTCAGGAATAATTTATGTTATTTCGTGTCTGGTAAATTCTATCGTCTATTTTATATATCACCAAGTTTACAATTAGTTTATAAGTTATGTTGTGGAGGGTGGGGTTTGGGGACCCCGGTCCACATCCAGTCTCCCCAAGTAACCCCACCCATGGAGGGACTCCTTAGCCCCAGCAGTTAGGATGGGATTGTATAGCATCATAATATCCAGCACTTCGGGCATTGGCTGGCCAAGCTGTCGTGGCCAATTCGCACTTTGGCTGGCTAGATTGTGAATTAAAATTTTCCCTAATTAATATTTCACAATTTGGCTAGAACAGCTGGCCAATGTGAGAAGAGTCCTGCCAATTCACAAAATGACCAGTTTTGGGCTTTGACCATAACAGATACGTTAAATAAAAAGTAAAAAAAAAAACCCATGGGATCCTATAGAATCCTAAACTGACACTCATTTTCCCATCCCTCCAACTCATTCTTAGTGAAAAATGGAATGAATATAATAATAGACTAACTAATGTTCTATAAAACAACCTAATTTCTTTATAAGAAAAAAGTATGAATCATTTCTTTTCTAAAAAAAGTTGCTTCAAATTTATGATATTCACTTCTATTATATTCTATTATATTATTTAAGAGCCAGTAAAATTTATTTATTAAACATTTAATAAATGTTTAAACAATGTTTTGAAGAAAACAATACTTGCATCAATTTAGTGTAAATTTTATAAAGTAAGCTGTAATTATCTGGCCAAACAAAACTATAAAATAAAATTAAAAAACCCATTAACTATTCAAGTAAAACACACCCAAATTAGTTTCCAAAACAAAAGAAGTAATATAACTACATACTAGCTGGGTTTAAGAACCTCTTTCATCTCTTAAAAATAAGAAAATAAAAAAAGGGTGAAGGGTAAAGGGAGGCCCAAAAGAAACCAACATACATGGAGCACCAACACTAAAAGTAAAACAACTTTACCTTTGCTATAAATGTAATTGTGATAAACAAACCAGTTATTGGTAAGCAGATACAATATATACATGTTCCAATGCTGTTTAGAAATGTAAACCACATATCAATATTTCACAAGAGTTTATCTGTTTAAATGAAAGATTCAATATCCTCAATAACATTAGTTTAAAGTACATTTGAAGTATTTCTGATATTATTAGTGGTTATTCATTGTTTATTTTTTCATGAATGTCTAGCTAGTCTCAGATGAGTTGATAAAAGAGATTCTTGCTCCGAGCACTAATGGAGACGTAAAGAGAGTGGAGCGCCGCGTACCTGTTACTATAGCCTTCTATTGTGCTGGCACCCCTGTTTGTCAGTTTCTGCATCAGCTTGGCACTCGAGCGTCTAAGTGAGGCACGCAGTTTTGAGAAAGATGCGCTCCGCCTGAGCTTGCCGTACTATAAAAACAGGTCCATAACACACCACGAGCACGTTGAAATCGAGGCATTTAACCTTTAGAGCCAACGCGAGGAAGAGAGGGCGGGGGTGATAACTAAGAGGGAGAAGTGGAAGAAAAGAAAAAAATGCGAAATTTACATCACTTACTGCGTGTTTATCTTTACCTCTAGTTAACTTTAAAGAACTTAGCGCATTTAATTAAAATAAAAAGTTTTATTATTATTATTATTAAATAAAATTAATACCCTTAAGAAACTTGTCATAGCTATCACATTTAAGTTTCTTGGCTGTGATACAATCAAGTCAATCATGTACATATGTCAATATACATTCAAAGGAATATATTACTAAAGCAGGCAGTTTCTAACAACTTAACATTTCAAACTGTTATGTGAAAGGTTATTTTATTTTTATAAAATTTTGAACACTTCATAAAATTGTGCCCTTTCTAAAAAAAAAGTTAAAGTAATATAAACATTGAATGGCTTTATGGAGAATATATTAGTTCAACCTAATACTTTATAAGTTTGACACACAACTAAGAGAGGCTAATAACACAATACGAGAATATGACATAACATAATCAATTTGAAATAGTCCCATTTCTTTTTACCACCGCGTCTTACTAGCTGTTCAGGTTATACTCATATGTACTAATCACACTAATGAGTTAGGGATGAGAAAAGTTGAACTTAGAGGATGTGTATCCACATTTACGTGGAAGAGTGAAAACATTTTTGGGGAAAGAAAAAAAAACCTCAGTACACCCAACCTGGATTCGAACCCCAACATCCCTGTCATCAGCAGTCTAATCCGACAAGAGAATGATGCTTTAGGCCATGTGGCCACCGAAGCAGGTAAATACATGTTTTTAATTAGTTGAAAAACTGTCATTACTAAATATTTCAGGAATCCATTGTGCTTTAAGTTTGATCAATATTTTATACTAATTTGATTAATTCGGTTAAATATCTAAAATACTGTACCTAGTCAAAGTTTAGTAAGATTAATGTTAGTGAATTTTATATAAATCTTAAGGTTCATCTTATTTTGATGGTGTGTTTCTCACATGAGGATTAGCATTTCCTGCAAGAGATAAGAAAAATATACTTTTTTGTACAAACACATTCTTGAATGCAGTAATTCATATAAAGTCAACCATTATCAACAGATCACTATGTGTGAACTTGATTTCATGAAAGAAACCCAGTTTGGGATCAAACCTCTATTATAGCTGTAAATAACTAAAGGGGGTGTTTCATTTTAAATTAGAATATAATTGATCAAGTATAGCAGCAAATAAGCACAAAGCATACATTGAAATAAAAATACGGAGTGAATAAATATAGCTAATATGAAGCTTTACAAATAAAAATAGGTGTGCACTAGCAAACTAGACTCTGACCTATGAGGCAGGTATAGCTATTAGAACAGGGTGTGCACTAGCAAACTAGACTCTGACCTAGGAGGCAGGTATAGCTATTAGAACAGGGTGTGACACTAGCAAACTAGACTCTGACCTAAGAGGCAGGTATAGATATTAAAACTGGGTGTGCACTAGCAAACTAGACTCTGACCTAGGAGGCAGGTATAGCTATTAGAACAGGGTGTGCAGTAGTAAACTAGACTCTGACCTAAGAGGCAGGTATAGCTATTAGAACAGGGTGTGCACTAGCAAACTAGACTCTGATCTGTGAGTTGATTATTTCATTATAATCTAGTTTTCAATTTTTTCTCTAGGGAAATTTCTTCAACATTCGCCTCCTCACCCTGTTTACTTGAACTAGTTATGTTAGTTCTGTTCTAATAAAACATCATTCCTTTATGGCTTAGTTTATATCTATTTGAGGATGGGTTGCAAGAAATAAATTTAAACCCACAATTTCATTTAACATCCTAACAAACCTCATATCCAAGGATAGGGATGTTTACAGGAGATTTTACTAAATTTCACTAGTAGAAAAATATATATTTATGGAGAGTGAATTATTTGGTTATGATGTAGTACATGTTGCTACTTCCAAAAACTTGGTTATATTAATCTAACCTTCAATCATCATTAAATGTCTTAAATTGGAACACCTGATTGGAAAAAACGCGAATAAGCAATAAAAAACAAACATACAACAAATAAAAGATCACAAGCATTCATTTTCTTCAAATTTTGTTTACTACCCTCAATACTAGCTAAGCATAATCAAGCAAATCATGTCCTACGCCTTATCAAGAATGTTTTTATGAATTCTAATTTTGAGCATAAACGAATGAATTACAAGAAGTAAAAAAATAAGGCAAACCACCCCAAAAGTAAAGCATCAAATGGCTTATGACGTTACTTCTTCCGCTAAAAGTCTGAACAAATTTATTCATTCATATGGTTTGTAAAATAACACATGGATTATAATTATCTCTCTTACACACAAACTAATTATTATTAAACTAAGATTACACATCATATAAAGACTAATTCATTTTAATGGTTGCCATTCAATTAAAAGGGATCCAACACCTTGACTCAAATGGTAGCGTGTCTGGCTACTGAACTAAGGGCCCCAGGTTCAATTCCCGGCATGATCTACAAATTTACCATTGGTGAAATGTGGACTTACCCTTTCACAATGATACATTACCGGCCGAGGACTGGATGTTGTGCCTAGTCTTTAAGTTAGATTATAAGATATGTTAAGCTTCGACAGGCATAGTATTGGAAAATATACGGCTTGAATAAAAAAACTGACCACAGGCTGGAAACAATAATGGATGTAAAGTATTTATGAAAAAGGCTCAAAAAAGGCAAGTTTTGTTTTGCTCTACAGTAGTCAACTTATTTGTTGAAAAATAAACAATGATATGTTCAATACAAGACATGACTGAACGTTAACAACTAGCTAAATAATTATAAATTATTTAGTAAATAACCTACTATTTACATTGCACCAGCATATGTTGGCGAGTAAAGAAAAAACACAAGTGCAGACAATTTAAAATACCTCGGCTTTGCCAGTAGCAGATTTATATAGATAGAGGCTCTTCTTCCAGGAAGCCATTATGTGGTATCAGGACTGGTTTGTAATTTGTAAACAAAGGAGAGCCATTATTAAATGCCCACACATGTAAACCCATGTTGGCTATGTACAGAGACCACGTAAGGCATGCCATGCAGCCACCTGGCTTGGTACACACACACATTAGTAATATTATTAGTAATAGTAGTAGGTAGGAGTGTTAGATCAAGCTGAGCCATAATAATGCAGTACACTCACTGCATTATACTAATGTGCTTATTTATAGTTGAAATTATAAATATCAAACACATATGATGGATTTCATTGTAAGGACAAATTAATTAAGTAATAATTATACATTAAATATTTAAAAAAATATTAGTAAAGATGAGAATTTTAAATCTAGATTATTTTATAGACACATGTAATTATGTACTGTTTATACTGTCATACTTTGTAATTATATTGAGGTGTTTTAAATTATGTTATTCCCCTTAGATATTATATACAACTGCCCACAATAGCAAAATTTAGGGTCAAGGTATTTCACTCAAGGCCGTAGTAGGGAGGGGAGGAGGTTCAACCCCCCCCCCCCTCCTGACTTTTTATGAACAAAATAGATATGGCTTTAGTTATGATTCAAACATATCAAAATTAAGGTACAAGTACAAATTAGGGGGCCGTGTTACCATAAAAAGCACTTTAGAGAGCTTCTAGAGGTGTATATGATGTAGAATTTGTTTCTAGCCTTCCTTAATTGGGGGATGTGCCCACCAAATCCCCCTGAAATTATTGGCTGGCTACGATCTTGATTTCACTTCTGTTTTTACTTGAAAAGTCCATTTCACTTTGACCTACTAACACTGTTTGCACTCATCAATGTATATTAGGCCTATTTATGAGATATAGAAGTGAATTAGGTAAGAACAAACATAAGAAAGAACACTTCAAAAATAAACAAAACAAAGCTTTGATACTCTTTATAAGCATAAATATGCAGTGACTAGTAATATAAAAACTAAAATGTGTTTAAATGAATACATTTCTTAGTAAAAAGTAGCATCAATGTTTTCTTGTACTATGGTGAAAACTATCAAGATTTAAAGGGAGGAAGTCAAATAGTTGATTTAACAAAAGATACTAATTTAAATTACTCTTTAAATTTTAAAGAAACATCCAAGGGGGGTAGTACACATAAAACAGTGCTATAGAAAAGTCAGTGGGAGAGCTAGTTTTCTCTGTTCTAATTCCCACATTATATGACACACTAGAAACAGTCATGTTTACAGATAGTTAAAGATTTATACTCCCAAACTAACAGGACATGTAGGTCACTGTAATTTTAATAATGATACTTTTTCTTTTAATAATCACAGGCTTTATTGCAACATTAATTGAGTAGTTTACAGAAACGATTTTAAAACAGTAAAAATACTATTTTAAACATTTAAAAATAAATTATTGTAGGTAGGTACTCAGACATTTACATTTTAAACTAGGTAGAATATTTAATTTAATTTACAAATAAATAATTACAAATATTAAAGCATCTATTTTATTTATAATTTTTTTCTGTCCCATCTCAATTATTTACAAATTTATTTTTATTTAGCGGAGACCTGACTGTGGCAAGAGCTTTTTCAAATTAAAATAATCAAACAAAGGTAAATTATGAAAAATATTATCTATAGAACAAAAAAATAATGTAGCAACATAACATAAAAAAAAGTTACACAAAGGTGCAACTTATGTGATTATACACATAGGCGTGCGCAGTGTGATGCCATGGCATAGGCCCACACAGAAAAAAAAGGAAAATTTGAATTGACAAAAGAACCTAATACTAGCTCTTTTTAGAAACCATGTCAATGGCTGACATTATTAAAGAATTTAAAAAAAAATTGTACCTTTTTTGTTTTTCAAAGAATAATCTTGTGGAAATAAAACACTTTTCTTGTTTTTTATTATAATTGTAAAAAAAAGAATTTAACATATTCTCTGAAAGGGGAATGGGAGTGGATCTCGCCCCCTTTGTATTTCAACTGGGACCCCCATCAGCCATACCCTGCGCACACTTATGATTACACATAATTAACTTATACAACAATAGTTACCATGTATGTACAATAGAAATAAAATGTAAAAATGTGAATAAACATTTGCTATGTTGGAGTAGGTGTAAGCTACAAGGTCTGGAATTTAAATAGTAAATGATAAAAGTTGAAAATGTCTGTACTTTTAGAAACAAGCCAAAGCATCTATGATTAGTTATATAAAATCAGGGCCAAACTAAACAAAATACATCAGCTGATTTAATATAAACGTAGTTAGAACATATTTGAAAAATAACTATATTCTGCAATAAATGTAGTTAAGAAGGCAACAAACCCCTTGGAAACTAAATTTAACCTCTAAATAGGTCTGTAAAATTACTTTATGTTAAATATATTTTTAACTACTTGTAAATATCTAGGTTTGAAATTTAATTATTGTCTGAAAAATTGGGTTTAAAAGTCATTCAATAGGAGTTTACAAAAATATATGGGTATATATGTTATGTTAAGTTAACCTCAATTATGTGTTTGCTATAAACTAATTATCTACCTAATCACAACCATGACTGCAAATTTTTTACCACTATACTCAAGTCTACTTTTAACAAGGTTTATCATTAAAAAGATTGAATCTCCTTAAAACCTCTATCATCTTTACATATGTTAACAAATTCCACAAATACTAAATTTAATGGGAACTAAGAATTATTAACAAAGCTATTTTTGACTTCGTCATAAAAAATAAAACATTATTTATACGTTTTCCTTTTTGTGTGCATTACATTTTAACTTAAGAAAGTCCAAATGAATTTGTAAATATTGGCAGGGAAAAAGGTGTTTATGAAATTAAACTTACTTGGAAAAAAGTTATTTATATTTAGTTTATTTTTAAAAGTTACTTTTTTGCCAGAGTTTTATGTGATAAAGTTAAGCTATTTTTTAATATAAAAAAATGTAGATTTATAAGAAATTTGTTTAAAGCAAGCTTGATGGTTTAGTAGATATTGCGGAGCAAACTTTGTTTTCAATGAACTAAAAATAGTGGCACAAGAAATTAATTATAATATATTAATAAAATAAAAACTGAACATTTGGCTCAGCAAAAACAAACAAACACTATTTGCACATTAACAAGTAAAACTCATTGGAAGAACATAATTAAAATCTTTAGACATCTGCAACATGATCCATTTAATGTGTAATGTTATTCAAGGAAGATCATTTGCGTGTTAAGTTATTCAAATGGTCTCGCTCTCTTTGCGTATCAACTACGGCAATAGTTTCAACACTTAGCACCCAGGAAATAAAAGAAAAGAAATATGGAGGACGTTTCCAACCAACTTAAAAAATATGTGTTCATTAGTTTGGCTCATTAGTGCAGGCCGAGCGCTTGGAACAGTTTGTTTTTGAGGCCGCTCTGTCGGGCCTCTTGTTCGGCCGGTTGTCTTTGTACATAGCCAACAGGGGTGGGTGATGTCTGCAGACAATACAACAAAAAGAGATCCTTAACAGCTTACGGTAGGGGACACTACTATAAACAAATACACAAACAGAGCTGGAGGTTGTCAACAACACAAACTTACCTTTACATAAATTACAAAACTACAAGAGCTCTTAAATATTTATAAAAGTTATATAATAAATATTTAAGGTTTTACCAACTATTCATACTAATTTATTCCCTTAGAAAATAAAGTAACCAATTATTAAAGTTGTGTGTGTGTGTGTGAGAGAGAGAGAGTGAGAGAGAGAAAAGAGAGAGAGAGAGATACTACAATCAAATGTGTATGTATATTTATAATAGAATGGAAAAATAACACCTGGACACTGAAATCAAAGCTGGGTCTTTTGGCTTAGTGCATCAATGCTCCACCATTGAGCTATCCTATCTAGGGATAGTCCTGTGCTCAGGGTAATTGTTCACTAATATTTTAAGGCAGAGTCTGTGATGAACTTGTGAATATCATCGGCTACTAAGAGCTATCATTGATATCACAGCCGCCGGCGACTCGGTTATACACGAGTGAAGAATGACCGTAGGCATGCGACGATCCCTGGATAGTTCAATGGTAAAGTATTGCCGTGCTAAGCCAACAGTTCTGGGTTCAATTCCCATGTCTAGGTGTAATTTTTTCAATCCATTCAATTATAATAGAGATAATGGCTCATGTCCGTAGTTATAATCATTCATCCCATAAAAGATGGTTAAAATATATGCACGGTAATCCGCCACTGGGAAGGTGATGTCCTTCATTACAATACCAACCATGCATCCTTGTAATATCAAAACAATTTATTGTGCCATAATGATCCATGCTTTCACACAGCTTAAATTTCATATTTAGAGTATTTATTATTTAATAACAACAACAACAACAACAACAATAATAAGAAGAAGTATCAAATTCAAATGCATCTTATACTATATAATGTATTTTTTTTTTATAAATGTATTTTGGCAAGAATAATTTTTAAGTAATGTTTAGTTCCAGGCTGATCTGCTGACTCTTTCTTTAGCATTCTGTTAAGTTGTGTGGAAATGTGACATCAGCAAAAAAATGACCATGGCAAACCTAAACTTAAGTAAAAACTATGGGTAACAATACAGCGATGGTGTTTTCTTCTCTATAGCCCTAATGTGGGCCAAGTACTGAATAGCTGCACTAGAAATAGTCTACCTGCAATGAGATATCCTATTTTACGAAATAAGTGCAGATGTAGTTCCTTGCAATTATTGTCTTCCATATTTTAATCTTTGTGATTAATATCATATTACCTGCTTAGGTGGCTGCATGGTCTAAGGCAGGGGTGGCCGCAACCAATAGCCCGCGGGCCAAACAATAACCCACCACTTGTCTAATATATTTCCTGTGTAAAAGGGATAGTGACAACTTTGATGTATTTCAAGAACCTTTAAGAACTCTTGTTAATAATTAACTAACGGCCGAACAACTGGAAGGGATATGTTTGAGGCAGTAACGTTTATTTCATATCCATTACCGTTTCCAGCCTGTAGTCTGGGTCAATTTTTTCATTCAAGCCATATCTTTTCCACTAGAGGCTTGCTAGGCCTGTCGTAGCTTCATATACATTATAATCTAATTTAAGACAAGAACAAGTACAACATCCAGTCCGCGAACATTAATTTATAATGTGAATGGGTAAACCCGTATTTCACCAATGATAATTTTTTCAGCCATGCTAGTAGTCGAACTCGAGACCCTTAGCTCAATAAGTAGACATGCTACCGACTGAGCTAAGGTATCAGATTGAGGCAGAAACTGTATAGAAAAATGTGATATGGATGGGAGCAAACTTGAGTGGGCTGAGCTCTGAGGAATATGTATGGATGGTACTACGTCGATTTTAGGGAAGATAAATGGCTGTGTTTCTTGGCTTGAACAGTATTTAGAGCAGACGCTATTTTCACACCTTTTTATAATTTACAAAGAGGCTTTGTGTGCTAAGAGACATGCATTTTCACTATGGTATTGATCCAGTTTTTCATTAGTTCAATAGGATATGATCATATGCACTCAATCAAAGAGAGTTTAAGGAAATTTTTGAAAAGGAATAAATGAGTATGGTGAACTTTTACTTCAAATTCCTTCTCAATTCTTTTAATTTTTAGTGAAGAAATAGTTTTATTTATAACAATAAACTTTATTTTCTTCCATTATGATATGAATGATTATAGAATCTTAATAACATGACTAGTTGACATGTGCATGGGTTTTATTATTTTAAAAAAATCCTGTAAAAAATTACCCTTTATATTAGTTTATAGTAATATTTAATTTAAAATAAAGCAGTAAATATAGTTTCTCAACCTGTTAAAGTGTTACGTATAAATGTAATTGGGAAGTGGAGGGAAATGGGTTTGGGGAAGGTGAAGAAATAGGTAGCAGTGGCCTGCCTAATAGTTTCTAACAATTTACCAGCCCTAACCTAAAAAGGTTGGTCACCCTGGTCTAGGGTATCACTCTCACAATAAGCTGAACTGCAGATGACAAGAAATTTGTGGTTAAAATCTTGGTAGGGTGTACCGAGTGTGGTTTTCACTTACCCTCCATGGAAGTGTAGGTACACTTCCTCTAGATTTAACCTTCCTTATTCCTAGCTCATTAGCATATATAGTACACATTTATACAGCCCAAACGGCTAGTAAGACACAGTGTAAAAAAAAAGTAGTAAAATTTTTTTTATTTACTTTTTGTTTAAGAATAAGGATATGTCTCTATTAATTAGTAAATTTAGCTACAATTAATCTTTCTTAAAATAAAACATAATAAAACCAAAAAGTAATTCCCTTACCCAATGCACTTTCCCACCTATCCGCACCTCCACCTAATGTTCATATTAAGGGACTTTCCCGCCTTATTAATATTCCTTTTAAATACGATAAAATTCATAGTTTTGTCTCCATCAACTTTATTTTTCTAATTCAAAACCATTTTAAATTTGTTTTATATTTGAGCTTGCCGACTTAGTACAACTTTAACAATTAGGCTTGGCTGAGCTTGTAGAAACAAGCCCAAGGTCATCTTAATTTCTTCAGTGCAATCTTTTAACCATTCAATAATAAATATAGTGAAATAAAAAGTGAGCATGATAACACATAATCACATGAGGAATATCAATATCTTGATATAGCCGAGGTGAAATTATAGAAAATGGCTTCACTATCACAAGGAGAGAATCATACTGCCCTATTATATATAGCTAGTCCCAACTGTAACACCATTTTGTAGTGTTTTTTTTAAACAATACTATTTAACGTCAAGAAATATAATATTCTTAACCCAAGTTATAAAGAAAGAAGTAAACTATTGTTAGTGTCTTATAGAAAAAAAAGTTAACTTGCTAGATAAGTATCAATAAAATTTTTGAAAAAGTTGAATGATAACTATTAAAAGTTAGAAGTCTGTTAAGGACATTCGACAATAAAAATTTTATTCTACAGTTTTAACAAGTATATAGTTATTATCTATTGCTAGTTTATGCTTTTGGCAAACCACTGTTAAGGTAAAATAATTAATGTATGGGACGGAAATTTTGGAAATCAGACAATCACATGAGATGAAATATGTATTTTGGTAGTAAAGGAAATCGAAATATTTCATCGTGTGCTCCTTCTATGCATGTCTAGCTATACTAAGTTTCAGCCCCATGCATTAATTACATTGCCTTAACAATGGTATGTAAAAAGCATAAAATAACAATGTTAACCTTTTATAGCTCGTGAGCCATTATGATTTGTAATCATTGAATCACTTTTAAATGAATATTTACATCTCATAAATATACACTTGTTAAAATTGTGCAGTAAAACTTTTATTATTGAATGATTGTAACCTTACTTTATGTTGTGTATAAATAAAAATACACATAAGAACCAGATTGTATTGGTTACAAGTAAAGCTCTGTAAGTTACACTCAATACTTAAGTGAATACATTGTCAGTGATGATTTAATATGGCTTTTATGACCCCCAGCTCTTTTCATGACAGATAAATAGACAGAAGTGTATACGTACAGTTGTAGGCATACAGTTGACTGCACGGTGAAGAACTTCCTGTAAATCCTACTATAGCTATCAGCAGAAAGGGCTTCAAAATCAATAATGCTTTATTGCAATAATGTTTGTGGAGCAACGTTAAAACCAAACATTTAAAATGTTGAAAAAAAAAAGTTAGTTTGAAGTGCAGCATGACACTATTTTATTTAAAACCCAGCCTTTATTTGTAATGTATATATATTTTCTTAAGGTTATAGTGTCTAGATTGCTTATTATTTACAATTTAAGCCTAGCTCTTGAAGATTCAGAAATATTGCAGGCATGAAATACTAACAGCCATCATTTAGCTGAAGACAATGTCTACAGAAAAGTATGTAAAAATATCCAAATACAAATGTTTTTAAAACTTCCTTCAATTTCCATTTAGAGCAATGCTTACACAACCAATGAATAAACTAATTCATTTTCAGGTCTATGAACAAAACATTCTTTATACGCCCCAATTACCACTTAATTCTCTAACAAATTGTTTCTAGATGTATCAAAGTTTTATATTTCTTTCTTTAGTCCAAAGTAATCAAAATATATACAATAAAAAATATGCGATTAGAATTGTCAAGATTAAACATGTTTAAGTGTGATTTTTAACTCTGAATTTTAAACACTAATGAGTTTAGGTTTGGGTTATAATATATATTTCAATTATGAGATGAATTTTCAAATAACCTTTGTGTTTGTTCTAAGTAAAACTCATTGTTGAAAAAAAATATATGCTTGCTTGCCAACTCAAAAAGTGAAAATAGCTCAAATATTGCCTTTTACATGGTTTGGTATTTATTAGGCCTCTAATTTGAGATTTGGATAGTTAGACCTATTGTTTACAAGTTGTTATTTGGTTTATTGAATATTTTTCTCAATAAGACTATACTTGTCCTTCCTATTCTTTGTGTAAAATATATATATTTATAATTTATTTTATAATATTCTTGAAATAAAATTAATTTTAAAGAAATGGTCAGTAAATTACACACACACACACATTTTTTAACCCAATCAACCATATTTCAAGCGACAAATATGGTTCCAAAGAAGTAGATTGCCGACCCCTACAGTAAACCCTTTCAACAATAATAAAATTTAAAAAAAAGTCAATAAAACAAAGCAGCCAGCGTGCAGTGCAAACATTTCCATCACCATTGTGCCAACCAATTAACACTTTGATGCAACAGAACAGGTGCAAACTAGCCAACACAAAACTTTTATCAAATATATATATATATATATCTATAAAAAATTATGCAACACTGAACTTACCCAACAAATTAATATTCTTAGATCTATTTATCACTGTGAAGAAAATTACTTTTATAAACTGCCATATTAAAAGATGAAACTCATATAATGGCACCCTCAAAATGAAGGTTTTATGGGTTTCACAACTGCATTATGTCAGAAAAGTGATTTTATATTTAAAAATAATCTTAGCCATAAAAGAATATGGTGCAATAATTGGTAAGTTAACCATCTTTGAACATAAGAATATCAATATGAATTAATATTTAGCTGAACTGAAAATAATATAACACTAATTCTTCATGTTTTTGTTCTATGATATAATTAGAAACATCAAGGTAAATAAATAGGTGTGTATGAAGTCAACTATTTCAATCCAAATCGAATATGTGAAATATTCTTGAAGCTGAATCAAAGTCTGAATATTTTTTGTCGGTTGTTTTATTCTCAAAAAAATATATTTTAGTTATTGATATAAATTTTACACAATAAAATTACTTGGAAAATGTTTTGTTACACAATTGTTTGTGTTATTAATTTTTTTCTGATAAATCAAGTTACAAATAAACCACAACTAACTTACAATTAAATTACTTCATATTTTCTCCATATGAATATTGTTTTGTCTTATATTATATATAAAACAGCTCAGAATGTTAATAATTGATCATTATTGGCGAAGCTTTGTAATTGTAAAAGCAGGAATTTTTTTGGGGCAAAAGTGAAGTTGATATTTGTTTCAAAGCCAAGTCCAAGTTTTGAAGATTCGCACACCTCTATGAATAACATATTCTCAAACTCATTTAAAATAAATATTTAAGTATAATTTACACTAAGAATATCTCAAAAACATTTAGGAGTTAATGTGATACAGCGAGTTAAAGTATTATCATATTGGATAAAAGAGAAAGTGTGATCACTCTGCTATTTAAAGGAGCCAAAGGAACGCGGCAATAGTATAAAATAATGCCAAAAGGATTTTGTGCATGACAATAGAAAAGCACTTAGTTCTCTCGTTCCACTGCAATAAATTGCATAGTATTTTCAATACTGGTTCTAGAAAGTTAAAAGATTCATAAGATTAAGATTTAACTACAATTTTTGCAACCTAATTAAATTGTAAACCTATAATGTGTAAGTGAATGAAGCCAGTTTTTTTGTTTTGAAAATTAAATGCATACCGTGTATTGTCTTTCTTTTAATTAATGTGTGTATGTATCTGCCTTGGT
Source organism: Timema monikensis (assembly GCA_902151445.1). Classification (NCBI taxonomy): domain Eukaryota; kingdom Metazoa; phylum Arthropoda; class Insecta; order Phasmatodea; family Timematidae; genus Timema; species Timema monikensis. The sequence continues at coordinate 71,284 of CABFVZ010000914.1, forward strand.
GGTTGCATAGTTTTAAGGCATCACTTTCACAGTAGACTGGACTGCTGAGGATGGGGAGATCGAGGTTTGCAACTTGGTAGGGTGTACTGAGGGAAGTTTTTCATAAATGGTTTTCCCCTCCTCCTCCATGCAAATGTGGGTATATTTCCTAAAAGTATAATCTTCCTTAACCCTAAAACCATTGTTTTGAGTTTTGTTGTTTAAATTATAAGTGTGATTATATTCTGCTCTAAATATACATACCAACTCTAGGTGTGGCTAACTTCATCAAGGCATAACAATCAATAATATTAAATTGTGAATTCTGAGCGCAATGGGCAAATAGCAATGTTGTAAATTAAGTTTACAGATGAAGCAGAAAGGCATGTTTGTTCCTTTCACATAATAACTAAAATGGTGAAATCTGTTCACACTAATGACAAGAAACAATACATCTAGACAAATAAACGAACATCAACCGCATTAGGTATTTACTACATGCAGTTCTGAATGAATTGCTAATCTACTCGCAACAGTGTTTCTTACCAGTGTTGCTCCCAGAAAGTTCTTATATTTATTTAGCACTAGCAAGCAGTAAAGTGATCACATTTTGTCTTTATATATGTTTAGTTAATGTAGTAAATTTAGTAAAAAATAGAACCCAAACACACAGTGGCATGGTGTGCAGTGCCACAAGGGAAACAAATCTTTTAAAAGCTGTAGATGTGATATGTTCGCGCCCACTTGTGCCCTATTTGACCAATCATACATTTGCTCCGACCTCACACAGGAATGTATTCTCCTCGATACCTGGCCAATTAGTGTTATACTGAGGGGTGTGAACAATTCACAGGTACAGTTTAAACTAACACTGCTTACCCTGGCAGAACTTCACGACATACCATTGCAAACACACACAATGTTCTCACATTTGGGGCATAAAGGGATAGCAAGAATTATTGATTGAAATTCAAAACAAGTGAATATTTGATTTGCAATCGACTTAATAATAATAAATTGGCTCACCAAGGAAAGAGCGAGGACAAAATAGTTTAAAAAAATTTCATACACTAACACTAGAAACAGGAGTACCACTTTCACTGCTAGCACCATGGACAAAAGTATCACTTAACTCCACTATTAGTAGAAACGGGAGTATCACTTAACTCCACTATTAGTAGAAACAGGAGTATCACTTTACCCCACTAGAACTATAAACAAAAGTATCACTTTACTGCAATAACACTAGAAAAAAGAATACCACTTTCACTGCTAACACCAACAAAAGTACCACTTTAACCCAACATGAGTGTATCACTTAACTAGACTCCCACTAGAAACAAAAGTATCACTTAGATCCACTAGCACTAGAAACAAAAGCATCACTTAGATCCACTAGTACTAGAAACAAAAGCATCACTTAACTCCACAAGGACTAGAAACAAAAGTATCACTTAGATCCACTAGCACTAGAAACAAAAGTATCACTTAGATCCACTAGCACTAGAAACAAAAGTATCACTTAACTCCAATCCCACTAGAAACAAAAGTATCACTTAACTCCACTCCCACTAGAAACAAAACTATCACTTTACTTTAGAGCATTAGAAACGAGAGAATAGCTTAACTCCACAGCAACAGAAGGGCAGTATTCAAGAACTTGACTAAGTGTATGCTTAGCTTGGGTTTGCTTGCTTCATCATAGTTAAAAGGTGGCTAGTGTGCTTGGGATCACACTATCGGTCCACTAAGCATTCACTAACGTTATTGCATACTGCCCTAAAGTCAGAAGCATCACTACAAAAAAAAAGAGTAGCCTATTACATTACTCAATAAATCACTATAAACCAGAGCATCACTTTACTCCACGTTACCAGAAACAAGAGTATCACTGTACTCCACATCACTAGAAACAAGAATATCACTTTACTCCACAGCACCCGAAACAGAATATTACTTTACTCCACAGCACCCGAAACAGAATATCACTTTACTCCACAGCATCAGAAACAAGAGTATCACTTTACTACATAGCACCAGAAACAGAATATCACTTTACTCCACAGCATCAGAAACAAGAGTATCACTTTACTCCACAGCACCAGAAACAAGAGTAGAGTGAAATCACGTCTAATGGACACCCATGAATAATATGTTCTCTAAAACAGACAATTTAAACATCTCCAGCATAGTAAAAGTGGCTCGTACAGTGAAACAACACCCCAATAATGTACTTTCTCAATAACGGACGATGACACTGTTAGAGACGCATACTCATCAATAAAAAACTCTGAATAGGGGACAGAATTGAATTTTACTGTAGGAATGTCACTGGTCTTGTGCAAAGGGTGAGCAGTCCTGCCTTCACCCTCTAGGGAAAGTTTCTAAAATATACTATTGTAGTAATGAATAAGGTACTCCAAGCCAAGGTTGTAGTCCACCCGCTCCCCTTTTCCAAGCCTTCAGTGGGGGTAATTCCAACAGAATAGTCTATGCTCGTGTACACATATAGGCCTATAGTACACAACACCTACTGTTCAAATTTAATTTTATTTGTATTATGTAATCTATACAGTAAGCTAAGTACTATATTTATTCACGTGTCATAATTATTACATATATAATACTGCAAAATGCAGTACTTAAATTATTGTAGTTAATATCCAAACTATATAGGCTCCTCTAGATTAAATTGTGTTCAAATACTATGATTTGAAATATTTTCAAAAATGGACATATTGTTTTCAATCTGGGAAGGTGTCTGCTATTAAGAGCTATCACTGTATCACTTTACTGTGCTAACAGCTAACACTAGACACATAGTACTACTTCCTTATGCTACAGCTAACACTAGAAACATAGTATCACTTCCCTATGCTAACAGCTAACACTAGAAACATATTATCACTTCCCTTTGCTGACAGCTAACACTAGAAACATAGTATCACATCCCTTTGCTGACAGCTAACACTAGAAACATAGTATCACATCCCTTTGCTGAAAGCTAACACTAGAAACATAGTATCATTTCCCTTTGCTGACAGCTAACACTAGAAACATAGTATCACTTCCCTTTGCTGACAGCTAACACTAGAAACATAGTATCACTTCGCTTTGCTGACAGCTAACACTAGAAACATAGTATCACTTCCCTTTGCTGACAGCTAACACTAGAAAAATAGTATCCCTTCCCTTTGCTGACAGCTAACACTAGAAACATAGTATCACTTCCCTATGCTAAAAGCTAACACTAGTAATGAAGTATCACTTTACTTTGTTAGTAGTTTATTAACTCTGATTAAGCAATTTCATAGCAAGTTTTCAGAGTGACATAACCTCTAAGATGCTATTAAAAAGTAATATTAAGAAAAAATGTTAGTCACTTTTCTTGATAAGACGGTTTGTCTAATATTGACCTGAAAAGTTCAAAATTATTTATCAATAGTTTCATAAAAGATAATATCTTTTAGATATTTGGGAAAAACCAAAATAGCTACCGATCAGGCCAAAGGGATATTTAATTGCACATTATACCATAAAATATATTAACAATATTGTAAAAGTAGAAAGAAAGATAGAACCACAAAAAATAACTGACTCAACCCATAACACCCAAATATATTTTCAGTGTAAATTGAATCATTTGGAGTTGAGTCAGTCATGAATATAATACTGAGAGAAACTATACGAGAACAACTGAACTAAATTAACTGAATTAAAATATGTACCAGAGTACGCTCTCATAATTTTAAAATTTAATTTATAAGCCTTACAAAATTATTTTCATTACTTTTTCCAATAAAAAATAAAACACAAACATAACTCCCACAGTTTTTACAGTAGTACAGCGATGTGTTAACTTTGCCCACTTGAATGTTAACAGTGTAAGTTATATTCACGTTCATGTAAACATTTTGAGGTATAATAATCCTAGTAAACTCAATCAATTAAAGTAATGTAGTGCCTGTAGGTCAAGTTTTGTAGCACCGACACACAATTCACTCACGCCAGCATGACATAACCAAAAAAAATCACAACATAGCTACACTAGTCATAGAAACACCAAGCAGGCATTGAACCAGATCACCAGAATAGGACAAACTGAACAATATTTCCTATGGACTGGGTTGTACCTTTAATGAGCCTCACACCCAAAAACATAACTAAATATATTTCATTGTTTAACTAAGAGGGACGACAGCCTGCACACTTACCTGAGGGATACTGGAACAGAAATAGTTTAAATAAAACACTAAAAAACACAAAAACAGATTTTTAAAGACTTTAAAAAAATCTTTTATTCAAACAATTTCTACTCCAGTATCACTCGGATAAGTGTGCTGGGTATTTTTCCTAATCTAAACCAAGATTTAACCTAATGCTCTATTCCAAATAACTTAAATAGCAATAGTAAGTTAATGGATATTAAATATGAGAATATGAAAAATAGGCGAAAATGTGGTTTAAGCATGGGACGGTGTGCAAAGGATCATATAAAAATTTCACGGAAAGGGGAACCTAACCAAGGTCAAACTGTTTGTTCGTCTATTAAGGTTACATTTTATTAATAGTACATCCTTAGAGGGAGAAGGGAAAGGGGGCATAACACATTAATTCAGAGGTGGGGGAGAGGGGAAATTGTTTTATTAAAGGGGGACATGTCACCTATTTCTTCTTGTAACTAAGCCCTTGAACAGTGGTGCACAAACCGTGAGCCCAGTGCGGCCCTCAACCTCATTTTATGGGGGCCGCAAAATGGACAAGGAGAAAAGTGTTTAAAGAGTCGATATAATATAAAATTGTGTTCGGAAACCCACCCAGAAAATCAAATTTTCTTGTTTTGCATCACCCAGTGAGTTGTTGTAAATTAAATTAGTTTACATTACATTATCGAAATAACAAAATAAATAACAAACCGATTGCTTCATATGCTGTGCCATCCAGGTTGGTGATGACGATATTGGAGGAATGCTGTTTGCGCGAGTTGTATCAACAATTCCTGTAATTTGGCTCAGTCAGTTGACGGTTGATGTCGATACGCACGTTAGTATTTGTTATTGTTCACCAGCTGGCTTGGTATGATTAATTAATTTTGTAACATTTTACGACAATGTCTGTAAAAAAGTGTAAAGTGACTGACAAGTGCCGTGTGTTTAAGGAGACATGGAGTGAGAGTTATTTGTTCATAGAATATAACGCCAAAGCAACGTGTTTAATTTGTAAAGAAACAGTGAGTGTAATGAAAGAGTACAAAGTTAAGAGACATTACAATACAATACATGCTGGCTAATACAAAACGTGGACTGAACAAATGAGAAAGGATAATGTAAAAGAATTGCAACGTAAATTAACAAGCCAACAAAATCTTTTTCGAAAAGTAACTGATGACTCAGAAATTGCAGTCAAAGCAAATGTTGTATCTAAAATTTTAGTAGAAAAAATGAAAACATACAAATATGGAGATCTAGTTAAAGAATTTTTGGAAGAAGTGGCAAATGTAGCTTTCCCAGAGAAAAATACATATTATTTCAAAAATTAGTCTTAATAGTATGACAGTATCCAAAAGAGCAGAAGCAATGGCATCAGACACTGAAAAAACATTGAAGGAAATTAATATGTAGCACGTGATGAAATTAGTGGTCTTCATTATAGAGGACTCACTCATACGCAGTTCTGAGAATTCTTGTCAGATTTAGACTCTCAGTATGACGATGTTGTTTATTTTACACAAGTTTGTTGGCTTATGTGTTGGAAAAATGCTTAAAAGAGTGTATGAGCTGCGTCAAGATATACTTCTCTTTTTAAAAAATCATAGTGAGGATCTGGTAGCAGACTTTGAGAGCGATGATTGGGTGTGTGATTTATATTTTTAGTGAATCTAAACGTTGGTTTCAAGATGCGAGAAAATTTGAGAAATCGATTGACGTGTTTGCTTTATCATTCACTACTGATGGTGAGAGAGTGTCTATTGCTTTCCAGATGGAGTTAACTGATCTGCAATGTGACTCTAAATTGAAGACAACATTTTCAGTAGTTTTTTTACTGGATTTTTATAAAAAAAATACTTGCTTAAGGACAGGGAAGTATTGAATAATCATGCTCTAAAAAGGCAACATTATCCGGAACCACCTACTTATTTTCTGTGATGAAACAGATCAAATCAAGAGGTCGTTCCCGTGTGACTGATTAACATTTGGAGGGAAACTTGCGAGTTGCTGTTTCTAGCATTGAACCAGATATTGACAGATTAATAAAAAAACAAACAGTGTCAAGTTTCTTATTAGGCATACTATAAAACATAAACATGTCTGGTGGCCTATTTTATGTTTTTTCTTTTGTAAATCTGTGCATTCTTTTAAAAAAATGTACTCTTAGATCAATTGTGTGTGTTTTTTAAAAGTGTTTCTTTACAAATTAAAATGTTTATTTTGGAATCTAATACCTTAATTCTAACATGTAATTTTAATATCACTCATAAGTGCGCTTTTCAAAAATAATGTTCTCACTATAACTTATAGGCTTATTGGTTAAATTTGGAAAAGTTAGATGTGTGTTTGGCAAGTGAGGGGGAGGTGGAGTGGCCTTGCAGCCCGCCATTTATCAGTTAAAGTAAAAGTGGCCCTTGGGTGTTGAAAGGTTGTGCACCACTGTCCTTGAAGGTGAGGGAGAGGAAAACCTACAAAATAATGTATCCTTTTCTATCTTTTAAATTAGGGATGTGAGACACTCAAAGCTATTTTGAAAAAAAAAAAAAAAAAAAAAAAAAAAAAAAAAAAAAAAAAAAGTTGCNNNAAAAAAAAAAAAAAAAAAAAAAATCTTGTGGTTAAAAAATGAGTTTCAAAAATTCGATCAAATAAAAAAAGAGAGAGGCAAATAATGACCCTAAGAAGTTAAAAAAACCAAACCGGGAATTTAATACTTCCAAAAATACCATAATAACCCAAAAATAGGCTGCATTTCCCCTCCAAAAACAGCCATTGTTAAGAAATGTTTTAGTTATAAATATTGTTTTTCAATAAAAAACTTTAACAATACAAGCTTTTACACTACAAAATTAAATTATAAATAGTGTTCATTGTAATTACTTATCACTATTTTATTAATTGCATTTAAAATGTATATGAGGTATAGTTCGAAAGTTTAAATGAACTATAAGACAATCTAAAGCAAGCGCCAGCTTAGATGTCAAAAAGGAACTCTATAAACTATATATTTACTTTAGTAAACATAATTTACATTTTTGTACTTAATCTTTTCTATAACAATTAAAAAAAAAAAACTAAAATGAATTTTCAAAATATATTTCGACTGTCAGATTAAAAATAATAAAATTAAATCTACTGTTATAAACTAAAACATTAACTCATGTGTGCTGTAGCTGTCATGTTTAAAAATCGTGTCAATCTTCAAAACTGTGGGATAAATGTAGTGGACATTTTCCTTATGTTGGCTACTAAACATTTTCTCCATAAATGCTAATATCATCTTTATAAGGAATGCAAGGAGATAATAATCATAGCTAATGTTATTAATATTAAGTTTTAATTTACATTAATAATCAACCCTAAAATAACCATTTGTGTTATTCTAAAAATTTGGTAGTGATTAGCTTTCTGAGAAATGGACTGTGAAACAAGATTAATGGTTGTTTTTTTTCAAAATCAAGGTGTTATTTAAATAACTTATATTCATGTATTGTACTCAATTATAACATAATAAAACAAATTATACAATCTACCTGGAAAAAGATTATAGAACATATTCAACATCCTGTTTAATAAACTGGTAATCAAGTAAACTTTTCAGAGGGCTCTAATTAAACTTAAGTGAACCATTTATTAGTATTCATGGTCATGTTAGCATACATAAGATATAATTATTTATATAAATAGTTTTTCATTCCCATAAATTGGATTCAATATGGTCTGTTTTATAACAATATGAACTTATGAAATATTTATATCAAACTAGTCAGTAATTTTTTTAACACTGCGTCTTACTAGTCATTCAGGTTATATGTCTATCTACTAGATACACTAATGGTTTGGATATCAGGAAGGTTTAATTGCGAGGAAGTGCACCCACATTTTTGTGGAAGGAGGGTGGCAAATCATTTAGGAAAACCCTCCTCAGTGCACCCGACCGAGATCGAGCCCCATTCTCCCCGTGTTTGGCAGTCTAGTCCAACACAAACATAGGACATTAGACCATGCAGCCACAGAAGCAGGTGAGTAATGAAAATATCAAGAGTTCTTTGTTCTTCCCTTTTGGTTAACATATAATCAGTAAACTCCTGAAATTCATGGAATAACAAAATTTCCTCATCTCAGGTTTGCCACTATTTTCTTAATAAAAAATTCTCTATTTCCAGGTTTTCAAATAGGAAACCCATTTTCTCATAAAATTTAGATTCAAGTAGAGAGGAATGCAATTTCATTTTTCATAAGAGTCACTAGTGAGAGGTCATGCCAATCGTGTTTAGAACAAAATGATTTGACTTTGGTAGGGATATTTAAAATGTTGCTATGCAACCCTGTGTTTCAAGGATTAAAAAAGGGGGAGGGAGGAAGAAGATATATTACATTTAAATCAACATGATTATTTCTTCGGCTTCCTTTTTTTTCTATGCAAGGGACTTCTATTTAAAGTTTGCAGTTTAGTGTCCCAAAATTTATAAATATTCAAATATCTCTTTTTGGTGTGTTTTCCTATGGTTTTTTCCCCCTCCAGAAAGTAAAAACCTCCTATGTTTTCCTGGTTATCCAAGTGCTTGGCAACCCTGTCATCAGTATATTCTTGGATTTGACGACAAAGTAATAGATCTATATCCTTCTTCCTCAGTTTCAAAAGGAAACAACTGAGATGACACAAGCACAACAGATGTTGCACATCCCCTAGACATGATGGCTTGCAAAACAGGCCTTTATAGTGTGTTTCAAGATTGTAAGTTCAGTTTAAAACATTACTCTTAGCAACCACTGTCCATGAGAGTGTGTTTTATTGTATGAATATATCGAATAGCCCTCTCATAACAGTTTATTTTTCTTTGTATCGAAGAAGTGGTAAGGGTGTGTTTTTGCTATCCACAATGATAATCATTTAACTAAATTATTGGTGCTATTTTATGTGTATTGGTAATATCTATTAAAAATAACAGCTACAGACAGACCAATGGGTGAATGTATGAAAATAGTTTTAATACACTTTATAACTCTCACTAAGGAAAACCTCTCAGATAGTGGTACTGCTACACCCATGCCACTTGTCTAGCAATAAAACAATAAGCACTCACCTCCTCTGTGTCATACTGCATGCTCTCCAAAGACTCTCTGGAACCATGTCGGCTAGTCCGCTCCTTGTTGCCGGAACTGCTACGTTTCATTTCTCGATACGCAATCAGGATCGGCGACTGCACTTTCGCTTGCTTCACAATGTCCAGAGCCTGCAAACCAAGGATACATCCCAACTTACTTTGTTATTAATGCAATTTAGCACAAGGTTATCCTTCGATTAACGCGAAGAAGAGGAGAAGAAAAAACACTTCAAACGTAGGCCGGGGAGGAAAATGTAAATTAGTAAAAAAAACACAACCAAAGTGTGGCTAGTTAGTTTTTACTCCAAAATCCATGGTCAAAGTCGGGTATGTTATCTGTAAAATGTTGGTTAGACAAGGTTAAATTTTATGTTAAAGCTTGTTTTATGGTGTTTTTTTTTAATTGGATTCAAATCTATTACAAAAATAAATATCATTATAATTCTTATATAAAACCTTTTCCAAATCAGTAAACTAAAAAAAACCCATAACATATCTTTAATTGTTTTGAGAAAGAGTTTAAATGAGCTGGACAATGCCAAAGATTACACTTGACATGAACTTTAAATCAGACACGTACCCTACTTTCATACTAATGTAGCTATTAAAATTTACTGATATTAGAATTAAAGTCCCTCAAATGAAGCGCTATACCCCCACACTTATAAGTTGTAAATAGGGCCCGGATTTTAATTAGGTAACTACCTAAATATGGTAAAAGAATTACCAATATTATGACATTAAGACACTATAAAGTAACTTCAAATTACAAAAAATTACCAAAAAAGTCTACTTATGTCCATTCCTTAAAAGTTAAATGAAAATAGATCCGAGTGTAGTGAAATAGTTTTAGCAAATAAACTGTTACATTTCAATAAACATGAATGTTGATTTACAAATATCAGCTTTGGAAGCAATAGCCACCTTCCACTAAAGTTAAAGTCAATTTGAAGCTTATATTATTATATTGTCAGTTTAATGATTGTGTGGAGAAAAATCTTTTGTTTGAGTATTCATGAATTTATATTATAAATCATCAATATTAAAATAAACAAAATAATCAAAGTTTGAAAATATGATTTGAAAATACAAAATTAATTTAAAATGACCACACTACTAAATAAATTACTAAAAAAATCTATTAGATCTCTATAAGGAAAACCTCTTTTTGCTTTATGATGTATTTGTATTATATTTAGAAGAAGGTAGAGAAAAGGTGGATAGAAACATAAGGAACAAACACAATAAGGCTTTTACAATGAGAAGAAGAACACAGTTCACACTTTACATTGTTGCCATTGGATAAAGAAGTAATGGTTGTTTCTTAAAGAAATTCAATTGTCACCGCCATTGTCCAATGGCAGCAATGTAAAGTGTGAACTGTGTTCTTTTCATTGTAAAAGCCATATTATGTTCATCCCTTGTATATGTTTCTATCCACCTTTCCTGTACTTTCTTCCAAATCAAAAAACTTATTAAAGAGAAATTTCCACAATTAGGGGAGCATTAAGATTTTATGTGCACATGAATGTTGTCTGTTAAAAAAAAAAGTCGTACTATCAAAATGTGGCCCTTGATTATGACCATGCAACATGGCATGTAAAGATTTCAAAAAAGTTTGTGATGTGTGTTACTATTTTTAATGTTATTTGTACCTTATTTTCTACATTTCCACAATATTTAATAAAGGCAATTTCAAGAACCGTTTGTCACAAGATGATTAAATATGTGAGCTGATAGCATCAGTTACCTCTTTGCGCGACCGTAGCGCGCAGTCCTCCAGGGTTTCAGCAGCCTCGTACTTGCCCTGTCGGCGGTAAAGAGCACCAAGGTTCTTAAGTGTGGTGGTGACGGTGGGAGAATCCACTTTGGCTGCCTTGTGCCAGCCCCCGTACTCCCCGTATGGCACATTCTCCTTGTTCCGGTGCTTGTTCTCCTCCCGTTCCTCCGCTACTTGCCAGATGGGCTTGTTGTCCCCTGCAGGGCAAACAACAAACGCACGTCGCCGCTGCTCAACAAACACATTGTTAAAACACAGCTCTCATGAGAACGAATGTCGAAAATGAAAAACTGTCTTACTCTAAAATAAAAATATTTGAGTGATATTATATTTTCGCATACAAATCTTGTTTAAGCATTTTAAACTGTTGTGAATATTTAATACATTTTTTGAGTCACATCCCTTTCAGTTACAATATATATATCAGAGTTTTCAAAATGCAAGTAATAATCACTTAGTCTGTGGGGGTTGGAAACATTTATACAACCTTCTAAAAATAAACAAATCATCATCAACTATTTCCAGCCTGTGGCTGGGTCAGTTTAGTAAAATGCTTTCATCTTCATCTATCCTTTCACCTTTTCCTACTGATTCACAAATTAGGGTCAAAAATCAGTATTTTGTACTATAAAATAGATGTTGACTTGATATGGTATGCATTGGCGGCTGTGAAGAATTTGTTTGCATGATATATATATTTTCTTGCTGTAATTTTAGGACAAAATATGATGTATGCTAATAAGTCTTAATTTTTTTTGAGTATGTGTATATATTAGATTAAATTTAATTTAGAATGTTCATTCTCATGAGGCTCATGCACCACAAATAAGAAAAATGTTAAAAGTAGCTAATTAAAAGAAAATATAATGAATTTGAACAATAAAAAAAAGGGTGTAATTTTATTTTGAGTGGGTATGTTTTTTTATAAGTATGAAATATATCAGTTTATTATGTTTTGTATAAGCATGAAATAGTTTAGTTTAACTAACAAGATTTGAAATCAAAATCCAACAGCCTAGCTCAGTCAGTAGCATGTCTTTTTACTGAGCTAGGGGTCCCGGGTTTGATTTCCAGCATGGCTGAAAAATTTATCATTGGTTAAATATGGGTTTACCCTTTGCCAGTGATGACTTAACAGCCAGGGACTGAATGTTGTGTCTGTCCTAGTCTTAAGATAGATTATAAACCATATGAAGCTACAGCAGGCCTAACAAGCCGGCAATGGAAAATATGACTTGAATAAGAAAATGACTTAAGCCACAGGCGGGAAACATTAATGGATGTAGAATTAAAAAATTAAATCAAAACAATATAAGGCCAGCTTACCCTGTGTAGGTTCATTATTCTCAGAGCCCTGCTTTTATTGTGAATAAAAAAGCCCAATTTCGTTTTTAAGTTTCACAAAAGCGGTGAATAAGCGGTGAATTACAAAAATCCTATTTTTGAGACGAAATTATCGAATTAAGATAAAAGTGTTAAAAAAAGTGGTTTTTACCAAACTTTCATGATTAAGGTGACTTTGTTGGGCTAAAACTAGACTTCCAGGACAATGTTTGAAACAGGTAAACTAAACATATTGAAGTGCAAACCAAAAATTACATTTTGTTTGGACAAAACGATAAAAAAACACTAGTCCGCAAAAAAAATGTGCTGTCAACTTATTAAAAAAGTAAGATTTAGCGGCACCTGGTCCGGGAAAAGTATGTACAAGTCACAAAGACAAAATATTACACAAAAATTTATTTTTCAATATCCCAAAATATTAGCGCAAATGACTGAAAATCGTGACTAAATCGCAATTATCGCGGACATCGTTTAAAATCGCGAATATCGCGCTAAAACGCCGATTTTGCGAACTATCGCGACAATTCTGAGCATATATTTGCAATCAGGGTAACCTGAAATGTGAACATCTGAAAGAAAAAATGCCATATCTAACAATTCGCGAATTATCGCGATCTCCACAAACGCAGGGCTCTGATTATTCTTGACAATCCACCAGAACATAATTATTTTTAACACAAACAATCTGCTTTTTTCTTTCAAGTTTTCAATTTAAAAGTCAGGAGCTCTGAAGTCAATTGTATTGATGAAAGCTTAATATAAATGTGTAAAAACCTGTGGTCATCTGTATCTTGGTATATAATATATCTCAACAGAACATCAAGTTAAACTGGACTTTTACTTTTCAATTCCAAATAATCTTCAATGATTAGCTCAGCCCTTCACAATTATAATAATTTGGGAAGGGTTGATAACCAACATTTTTAAGATCACAGTCAAATGATTTTAGGTTTCAATTATTTATTTTTAAATCCTATAAATAACTAATAAACAGTAAAATACAACACTAAGCTTTGTCTTAAATAAAATAACAAAAAAGGCTTGGTTTCCCAGCACACTGTAATAATTTGTCTATGTTTGCCATGTCAGTTCTTCTTTTAGCCACCTGGGTTCAAACCCAGGTCAACAAGTGTCTAAGAGAATAAGTTAAAAAAATAAAATAAAGTAGTATATAGTTATGAAACTGAAATAAATAAGTCTGAAAAGAACTATATTTTAAAGTGTCAATTTTGGACTTTATTAAATTCAAGACAATGAAAAGCAAATGAAAGAGCAGTTTTGATTTTGTGAAAGGGTGTCTTTGTTAGTTTTTTTTTTCTTTTTTCATAGTTTGGTTGATCATGAACAATTTTATATATATTTATTTTATATCAACAATATGCATTCTAATAATACACTTTTTTTCAAAATTGAAGTTGGTTTTTTAATTCTCAAGTAAAGAAGTGATGGAATTGGACTATCCTAGCTCTAAAATACATATGAACTCAATAATTAATGTTTGAACCAGAGCTGTGCAGTCTGAGTCATGGAGTTGGAAGTAGTTTTGGGTGGAGTTGAAGTCAGTAAAAATATACTGGCTCAGATTCCAAAATAGAAACCTATAATACTATCACACTATATTATTATAAATATATATTAATTTTGTAGGGCCAATAATTGTAATTTTCACTGACAAATTTACTAAAATATAAATTCACAATGCTAAAGATACTTCTGATGAGGTGGTTTGTATTTGAACATTTTACTATGGTAAATTTGTTATTACTAATTAATATACATTAGCCATTTATGAAGGAGTTGGAGTCTGACAGTAGAAAATTAGAGGAGTATGAGTCAAAGGCTTGGCATATTGATGCCATAGCCTTGGGTTGAACATATAAACGTTTGTCAAATGTGAAAAGAGGTTTATCTTAAAATGTTATATGATAAAAAGTGATTTGTGTACATTAAAATTAAGTTATTATATTCAGAATGTTTAATAATTCCTCCAATCCTATCAAGTCAGTTTGGAATTATAATAATACAGATCTTCTTAAAAACCGTAGTAAAATATATCTACAAAATGTCTTTAATAACTAAATAATGTTGTTGCACAACTAACTATAAAAGTAGGTTATAAGATTAATAGAAGTTTTAAACTGTAACAAAGAAGAAGAATATTTGTCCAAAGGTTTTTAGATATAAATTGCCAGTGTTATTTCAATTGTCTAACCTCTTGTATCAACACTCTGGAGGCCAGAGTTCAATCCCATATGAGCACACAGTTTTAATTCCCATTATGTGGTTCTCTGTTTTCACTACAAGTGACTCATGTGGATTCATAAAATCCAACTGTTTTCTCAAATTTACTTAGATGACATGATTAATTCTCTAATATTCCAGCAAAGTGGCATAAGAGCACACAAGCAAACATATTTATCAAAGACCACCAAACTATGTTTCAAAATGATAAGCATCTTATCACGTTCAGTCAGTGAGAACAGGATGTCAAGTCAATATAAATACTAAGTGTTTTTACTAATTTGCTATACAGTTGAACTTGGTTACAGCATCATTGAAGGGGCCAAACTAATTTTGATGTTACATCAGAGTGACGTTATAAAAGAGGTACCAACAGAACACTTTTAATTACTTGTAAGGAAGGAAATTCCACAAATTTTAAATTGTATTTTATTTACAAATGGAGAGTATTAAAAAAACATGTATGCATTTATATAACTAAAATTTAGACCTGTTGTCCGCAGTAATCCGTAATTTTCCTCTTCTACTTTCTGTAAAATAAATTCTTTCTATTGTGTTGTATAGCTGCTGCATTGAATTCACAATATAAGCAGACGTCTCTCCCTCTCTGAAGCGGTAAAATCTTGAAAGAGTTTCAGCTGCTCTCATTGCTTCCTGTAATGTTGGATCAACAATGTCGTCCTCTTTCACTTGTTTGGTCTCTTCTTCAGCACTATCTTTTGCCTCTGTGTTTTTTACTTCGACAATAATTACTGAATCACTCAAAATTAGGAATGTTTCTAGGTGGTCATCCACTGAAACATAGGAATCAGGCTTATTTCCTAATTCTTTCACATTGAATTGCTTAATTCACTTTGAGAGAGGCAGGTCATCTTCTCTTTCTTCTTCATCAACATCATCATCGGGTAAATGAGTGTGTGTGAGTTGTGCTTTACTAAAGCAATTTCGCTTTCATCTGTTGTGTTACTCTTTCAAGCATCGTCCAGGAATTTTATTGCATCTAACACAGAAATTGTTACAGGTTTCGCCATGTCCATACAAAAATTTATTTTTTAAAGTTGCTTGCAGTAGTGACATTTAAGGCTTCTAATGACTCCTTGATCCATAGGTTGCAGGACACTCGTACTGTTTGCCGGTATAAAAAAACTAGATTAATGTTGGGCAAATTTAACTTTAGATGAGCTGTGCAATTGACAACTATGAGTAGAACTTTTCTATTTTTCAATGACAGCATTTTTTCCCACTTTTTTAGTTCATCTTCAAAAACACAATATGTCATTTATGCTTTTTGGTTGGAGGGTAGCTTAAGGGAAGTTTTTTTAATGTGTTTAAAACACCTAGGATGCAGACTTTTCCCAATAACTAGAAGTTTCCTTTTTTCCGTTTCCATCATGTTCACAGAAAAAAAAAGCTGTAACTCTTTGTCTAGAAAACTTTCCCACCAACATATTTTTCGTTTTTAAATTTGAGAATCTTATATGGTGTTAACTTATAAAAAAAAAAATCCTATTTTGTCTCCATTAAAGATGTCTTCATTTTTATATGATCGTCTAAGGTCTGGTCAAGTGCCAGGTACCCAATCGCCTGTAACGTTTAGATCCACGCTTTTTGCCTCACCACAAATTTTAGCAAAGAAAATTGACTGCCAGGTTTTAAAACAATCTAGCCATCTATTGAAGCATGTAAATACAATAATAAACAGTTTTACAAATTCTGTAGTCTTTTCTTTCACAAACAGAAATATCTGAACTTCGACACTGTTTGAACCACTTCAAAAACACTGCATCCACATCAGTATGTTCATATTTCCTAGTTTTTTAATTTTTTCTCCATCTTCTTTAAATGCCTTTAAAATTGTTTTTTTTCCATCTATTTTCACATGCTCTAATGACACGTACTCTCTCTTAAAAATAGACATAACTTTTCTTTTTGTACTACAACTTGGCATGATTATAAAAAATGTAGGACTAAATATAATAACCACCAAATGACTATACAATGACTACCAAAACTAACTAAACTTATAAAACACGAAAAAAACACCTTAGCTTAGAGCTTAGAGGTGCAAGCCCATTCCAGTCAGCTCAGTGACACTCAAGGAGGGTTAGTCTTCTCTTCATTTTGACCTTGATGCGCCCATGGTGTCCCCCCCCCCCCCCCCCCCCCCCCCCCCCCCCCCCCCCNCAACCCTCTCCCCGCTTTGTTTTGCCATTAGGTATATTATTAGAGCAGCACAGTGTATGACCAGTACACTCCCAGCTTGCTATAAAATAGACCTCTATAGGAATTGGCTATTCTTTTCAGTTGATTTTTTACATACATGTATATTTAAATACAATTTAAAGTTAAATATCTAAGAAGTTTTTGACCCTACAACTGAGTGGTAGTGACGCTAAAACAGAGGTTATCATAACGTTAATAGATGACAGTTTGACCGGACTGCTGAAAAAATGACGCTACATCCGAGTTGACGGAATAGCCGAGGCTTTTATAACCAAGTTTGACTGTAGTAATAGTGAAGAAAAACATGAGATTTTATTTTGGCATAAGATTAAATTAAAATAAAACATTAACAAGGTAAACATAATTCAACTACAATGGTGGCTATTATTATTATTTAAAAATTCAACATTTTAGTTTGATTCCCAGCATGGCCAAAAATTTTCATTGGTGAACATATGGGTTTACCCTTTCACATTGATAAATTAACAGCCAGGGACTGGATGTTGTGACTGTCCTAGTCTTAAGAGAGATTATAAGGCATATGAAGCTAGGACAGGACTAGCAAGCCGGTAGTGGAAAATATACGACTTGAATAAAAAGATTGACCCAAGCCACAGGTTGGAAGCAGTAATGGATGTAAAAAAAAGAGCCTAATCCAGGAGAAAGGTATGAAGATAATAGTTTTGAGAGAATACCCACTTCAATATGGGAAAACAACCTTTACACACACGACTGAGATTTGAACTGTGAGAGAGCGTAATTTCATACTATAATTAGAACCATTAGAAAATATACCTAAAATAAATTAAGAAACTAATATATATTTTTCTTTAAAATCTTAGGTTGTTACCTGCATCAATGGTCACATGGTCTAACAAGTCACTCTCATTTGCCAGTGACGGGTAGATTGGGTTTTGAATCCCTCTGCTTTACTGAAGATGGTTTTTTGCAATGGTTCACCACTCTCCCTCTAAGCTAATGCAAGTATATTTACTCAATTAATACCTTCCTCTTTCCTAATTAATTAACAAAATTAATGTATTTGTACTAATCTGAACGCATAATAAGATGTGGTCTGAAGGGAAGCATGGCGGTGAGGGGGTGTTGTTTTTAAGGGTTTGTCAAACATAAATTTCACCAAGCTTAATAATGATCAGTAAATAAAAAAATGTTGTGTAAGCTAAAAATCAGGGAGTGTAGCCGGAACAGGGACTGATAACTGGCATTAACAACTATTTTTAAGGCACCGAAATCGGAACCCTAAAAACACTATTCTGAAGAACCGGAACCAGAATTGGAACTGTTAAATAATTTTAGGTTTATAAAGGTTCTAAAAGGTTCTTAAAGGTTCATAGTTTTACAGAAATGTATATAATTTTGATAAGTTGAGGACATATTTTTTTCTTTCCTTAGCTTAATTTAATTTTGAAAAGTGGTGGTTTCCCCGTTAAAAACAATTATTGAAATTAGTACATCAACGGAGCCCGAACGGATAGAAAGACGCTATTCTAAAAAAAAAATTAAATCAAAAAAACCGGAACTAGAACTGGAACACTAACAGGAACTGGAATATTTATTGTGCTCTAACTGTAACCTTTAAAATGTTTGTTTAGAGAACAAGAACCAGCACCGATCAACATTTTTGTTTCGACTCCCTGCTAAAAATAAAGAAATGAGGGGGTAGTGAACGTGTTACAAATAAATCACAATAAAACACATAAATCACACCTTTTTTTTTTAAAGTATATAATATGCACTATGTTTATGAAAACACTTGAGAATAAAAGGTCCGAGTGTTCAGTGAATGGTGAAACTAAATATAAGAAATAATTTATTTAGAGTGAGAATTGTAATGATCAATGATCAATGAACAATTTAATTTGGATATATCAATTAGTTACGATATTATCTCCCATCACCAAAGTGTTGACGCAATCGATGTTATAAAATAATAAACCCCCATTTATGTCAACTCACTTTAGAAATGTCTTCCTTAGTTATGTTGATGGCGTGACTGCCTATTGAGCTAAGGGCCACAGGTTCAATTCCCGACAAGGCCGAAAATTTGTAATTGATGAAAATATGGGTTTACCCTTTCACAGTGTTAAATTAACAACTGGGGACTGGGTGTTGTGTCTGTCCTGGTCTTAAGTTATATTATAAGGCATATGAAGCTACAGCAGGCCTAGCCAGCCAGTAGTGGAAAATATATGGTTTGAATAAAAAAGTGACCCAGACCACAGGCAGTGAAAAATAATGGGTGTAAATTTGGAAATTTCTGTCAAATTATGAATTTTCAAATGCCTTACAATACAATTTTTAATAAAAATGTATTGACTCTAACTATTCCATCTTTATTATTTTTATTTTATATCTTAATAACTATAAAGTTAAAATGTTAGTTGTTATTAGTTTGCACTCCGTATTTCCTAAATCATTGCATTGGGGGGGGGGAGTGTGGACACTGTAAACTTTATTATTATTATAATCATCATCATCACCGTGTATTACAACCAGTTCAGGTTATAAGCAGTCAACATAATTAAATTGGATTGAACATTTTAGCTCTCCTATACTTCACAAACACTGAATACCAGAGATAAATGTTGTCCCTGGAACTAACATTTGTGGCTAAATGAAGTGGCACAATAAATACAAATAAAGCAAAAATAATTTAACTTGCAAGGAAATGTATTTTTTTAAATACCAACAATCAAGTACAGCAGCAACATGAATTAATGTTTAAATAAAAAACCAAATAAAAAAATATTTACAACAAAAAAAAAACATTGAAAAGTATTGTATAGTAAAAATAATTGCAAATACCCCACTTGAGTTTAATTAATACTAAGCTCATTTATGGTCCCTCAAAGCACCAGCTGCATTACATAATTTAATTTAAAAATCAAAGAGTGTTATAGACCTTAGTTAAAGCATATATTTAAAACAGTAGCAGAAAGTAAAAATATTTGGATTGTTGTTGAAATTGTTTGACATTTATTTAAAGAAACCAAAGAGTTTTTGAAAAATTAAGATTTTTAAGACTCAAATCAAAACTAATATTTTATTGTACATGATAAATAAAGCTTGAAAAACTGAAAAACTTTACTTTTATATCTTACAAACATAATATAAACAAGAAAATATAAATAAATATTGCTATTTTTTTTAAGAAATAAATATTTAAACTATTAAATTATTAACTAAGGAAATTAAAACTTTTTTTCTACTGTGCAATATATACATTAGTGGTTAATTAGATACAATCCAAAGCACACAGCTATTCTAATTAAATTTAGGAACATAAAAACCAAATACACAGAGAGAAAAAAGTACTTTACTACACAAAAATAATATCACAAGATAAATAATTATTGTAAGCCATTTATAGTAATTTTTACAAAATACATCAAAGAGTTTTGTGTTTGCAAAAGAGTAAACGTAAAATATGAATAGTTTTATTTTCTTTGCAATCATATGTCTAAAAATATTTAGTTATTTAACATTTTAGAAAACATTCTAAACAATTATTTACCTACATGTTTTTGGTAAACTTAATTGGTTTTTAAATTCAAATATGCAACAAATCTAAATCTAAATCCCAGAGTTATTAAAATATAATGATGTCTACTCAACTTGCTTATTGAAATTCCTGACTTTTTCAGTGATTTTCCCTGATCATTTCCTAAAATTCCCAATTCAAACGTATGTTGAGTTACTAGCAGCTAATCCTAAACATATAAATCGGTTGGTTTACAGTAGCCTCGTGAGCAGACTATTATTGAAATAAATTAGCGGTGACTCTCAAACTACTGGGTGGTAATTTAGATTTTACTTGCATCACTTTTTAGTCTTATTTGGGTAGCTTCGTGGGCAATACACCTTAGAGGGCATGTAAGCCAAACTTGCTAAGATTCTAAAAAAAATCTATCTGCCACAACTATTAACTACCCTCTGCTTAACCAATTCAATCTAACCCTTGAGTAATCCAGTGGTGACAAATCTACATATCATGTATTTAAAATACCACAAACATAAAACAAAAATGATTCAAGTTTAGAATCAGACAATGTTTGTATGTAAATACATAATATAAAATTTGTATTAAATTGCAATCTTAAAAATCAAATTCTATTTAGAGTTGTAAATATTTATGACCAGAAGGAAAACATCCCACATGCATTAATCACAATATGATATTATAATAAATTACTAAATTTTTTTGGTTTTTATATTTGTACCAATCATATTTTCGTGTGTTTTCCTCCATATATAAAATAATTACTCCTCAAAAAGTGAGAAACAGCATTTCTTATTGTTGGTGCTAATTAATTTGTGCGTTTGGTAAAATTTCATTTTTTATTTCTCTTACCAAGGTTTGAGATACTTTTTCATTCACTGCATTTCATTAATATGAAAAATAATTTATTTTAATAAGAGCTGAGATAATATTTTCCTTATAAGTTTGTACAAAGATGAACAAAATTAAAATCAACTACAAAACATCTAACTAAATCATAATTGATGTTTTAAAATAAGTATCTATTCAATACTTTTGTAAAATTAATTCCCTGAGATCTTAGTATTTATTCATCCATTGACAAGTTTAAATTTTAAAAATTTAATATATAATATCACATGACTATAAACCAATTTTCTTACGAATGGACATTCCTAAGAGCAAGTAACTAGACATACTTTCACGTATTCATACGTCAAGTCAAGTTATTCAGCTGTCACTTTTGATAAATATTATCAATACCTATAAAAAATAAAATAGTAAAATGTTATTAATATTGACTGCAAAAAATGTGTCAGTATGTTCTAAAAGATGTACCAAAAGTCTATTCGTAAGAAAATTAAGATATCGATTTATTCATTATTTTGCTTGAATATTTTATATTTTAAACTTCATTTTTATTTTAAAGTACTAAGACAAATAGGTTTTATGACTAGGACACTATATAAAGGCACCAGATAAGTTAAGGCACTTTTGAAGTTGGGTGGAAACATAAAAGAAATCATAACATAGCTAAGAAACTATTTCCCCCACTTTGTTATAAAACAAATTAGCAAAGAAGTTTTCATTTCACAAAATAATTATGATAAAGTCAACTAAATACTTTTTTGATAAAAAAAAATACAAAGCTTAGGCCAAACTTTGAATTTTTAAAGTAAAATGAAAATGGAATGCTTCAAGTTTAATTTGCCACTAAACAAAATAAGATTGTTATTATTATTATTATTATTTTAATATTCACCAAAATAAGTGACATATTTTTCAAACACTAAGATATAAGTGCTCTACATAACTATCCGATTATTATGAAAATATACATTATTATTATTTTGTGTCAGAGAAATGAATGAATCGTTGGATAAATAATTTACCATCAATGAGGTATTGTAAGCCAGCTTATAACGTGAAAATCCAATGCTTTAAGAACACAAATATTATAAATACCACAATATTACCTAAGGTTGTGTGCAAGTTTTGTATTTCAATGACTCTTATAGGCCAGTGAACCTTAAATGGATTCTTAACTTTCATATAATTCCAATTATTTAGATTTTATTATACTTCTTATTTCAAAATGTCCCATCTCTAAGATTTACTATGAAGTATTAAAGCAGAACATTAATCCTTTTTAAAATTAACACGAAAATGTAACTGTCATTTGATTCCAGAGGTCTCTCTCAAGTCACTAGAGTTTCCAAATTCCACGAATCACTGTTTCACAACTTGAGTCTTCACTTGCGGCAAGTTTTCTGTTGCACGGTCAGGAAATAATTGAAATTAAACAATAACTAAATAAACTCACCTAACTAAAATAAATGATAAAAATAAAATCAGACAAAAAAAAAACCCAAACAATAACGTAAAGAAAAAACTCATTAAATTATTAAACCCTCGCCAGTAAAAACTATTATAAAATATCATTCAAAATCTCTATTTTAAATAAAATGTAGCCTTAGTTTCCCTTTTGAAGATCTAAATCCTGATCACTGTAGTTTACATGATGGTTTAGAAAAAAATCAAATTAAAACAGTCATGAACTTATGAAACATTATCTTAAATTGTTTATAGTTTTTTTTAGCTTTATTTATACTATTTCAAATTGATTTTTAAAGAAAGTTTAGTGGGGTTTTTTTTCAACTAAGGACTTATAACAATATAGTATGAAATAGTAAAAGGTAGGACCACAAAAAATTACAATTGCTTGTATGGAGTTCAAATAAGTTCTAAATTGTCTCCAAACTACTAGGCAAGAAGGCTTATAAAAGGGAACAAACACAATATGGCTTCCACAACAAAAAGAAGAACACAGTTCACACTTTACATTGCTACCACTGGACAAAGAGGTATTGGCTGCCTCTTTAAGAAAATTGATCAGCCACCGCTCAATCCCCCGAAATAGGTTTCATTTTATCAGAACTTACCTTCTTCAAATTATATATATTACAAATTACCTCAAAAAGCAAAAAGAGGTTTTCCTTTAAGAGATATAGGCAAGAAGGCTGTAATTATTATATGGAATGATGATACCTATGACTTCTATCAGTTAATATAATGTTGTGAGACAACTTTTAATGTAAACAGCTTTCTGTACCAATATTTCCTAGATGGGATCTAAAATAAATAGGACCCTAGATTACAATGTTGGTAATGGAAGGATAAAAAGGTTCAAGATCATTTCAAGATCACTGACTAATTAAAATATACATCTTCACTAACACAATATTATAGGGTTTATTGTCCTTGTTAATTTAGAATAGTAATCTGTCAACAATTACTTAATTTTAATCATAATACAGTGTATAAACACTGTAAAATAATGTAAAGTAAGTAAGTGATGGAAACCAACCTGAAAGAATAGTTAGGTTAGGCCTAGATAGAAACACACAACCTTCTTCTAACACTTTTACACTTCCCACTTTTTCAAACTCACAGTTACACATTGTTTTGAATTTTCATAAAAAGACACATTAAAAATACACAAAACATAAAGAAAGATATTATATGGAACTACATAATTCCTAAAAGAATAATATTTTTCTTTACCAATTTACTTTTACTACCTTTTGAATTATTTTTTTTAAGGAAAATGTGTAGCGCATTTTATACTCCCTACTTACGAGTTTCGTTAGAATGAAACTTAGGTTGGGGAGATTGGGCGGTAACGATCAATTTTCTTAAAGAGGCAGCCATTACCTCTTTGTCCAGTGGCAGCAATGTAAAGGATGAAATGAGCTATTTTCCTTGTAAAAGCCATATTGTGTTTGTTCCTTCAATATGTTCCTGTACCTTCTTCCAAATATAAATTTTTAAAAATTAACAGGGTAAAATGTAGTTTAAAATTCTGTATGAGTGAATCTTTGGACTGTGTATGACTAGGATAAGGGTGGGCTAAACTCCTGTCAAGAGTTTAGCAAGAAAGTGGTTTCAACCTTTAGAGTTTACATAATGTTGACCTTTCATGGCACCCTATGCTCATTATACAAAGAATTTATTCTCAGTTTATGGTAGATAAAAGTTAGCCCTGTGATATGATCAAAAGAAGGGATAATTTGTTCCATGGTGATTCTAGTAATAATTGGTATGGAGATGCAGGAATAGGTGCACATATATTCTTTAAATCATGGTTTGTATATATATTATATAGGATGCTTGGCATTAATAGAGTTTATCAATGTCCGGAGAAACCATATTAAAATTTGATCCACCACAAATGATTCAATGCTTATTAATTTGTTTTGTATAATCTTGGTCAGAGCACTTTTTGAGCTATGGGAGCTTCAGTGAGTATCATGTTGTAAGTGGGAGTGTGGCACAGTTTCTGGTATAACTGTTGGCTCATTCTAAAGAACTATCTAAGATGGTTGGTTACCTCATATATCTCATGTTGATTGATGTCAATAACCGAGTGTCTCCAGACATGACCGCAGCTTTACTATCCAGAGGTAACAAATGAATGTTAAGAAACATTGAAAATTGTGTCTACATGTGGAAATCATCCTTTGATTTTGTGTGAAGACCACTCGAGCAATTTAGTAAAACATACAAAGATGATGAAGGCATTGAGTTCCAGTGTCGGCTCGTGTATAGGCATTGCGGAACTGCAGCACCCCCTATTTACACTTGATATTATCGATAACATTTAATATAATGAGTCCTTTTTTCTTTAATTTTCTCTTTATTTTTGTAGTACAATATATATTACTTAAGCTTAATGTCAGTACTTCAGTAGCCATCCCCCAGTTTATGAAAAAGATACAAAAAGTTTCACAGTACCAATGACGTGGTGTTTTACTGTTGTGCGCATGCGCACATAATAGGGGAGTGGGGAGGAAGACGGGACTGCCAGGTAGAGAGAGCACTGTTGCTCTCGCAGTGGCGTGATGGTGGAAGGAAGTTTTTTTTACTAGGCGTGTGTTGTGCTTAAAAACCATGTACTATATATTCTTGAATGTGATAAAGTGTAGAAGTGTGTAGAATTAGATTATTATTCTGCTTCCAGCTATTCTATTTGATTCATTTTTTTTAACAGAAAGACTAAATCCGCTTGCAGTACTTTCAATGGAGACAAATTTCCTCAATTGTCATCCAGAGATCAAGGAGAAAATGATTGAACTTTTTGCACAAATTAAAACAAGAAGAATGGATTTCATTTTTAAATGAATATATCAACAATTTAAGTTAAAGTAAGTAAAAAAGTTTTTTTTGTTAAGATTTTATCAAGTTCCTGAATAAATTTTCTTTTCCTTTTACACAATTTTAAAACTAAGGTTAAAACATGTCCGGAGCAGCACCCCCACTAATTTTAGCCTCGAGCTGCCACTGTTGAGTTCATCTATTTCAGATTGTTGACTGATGGCCATTACTGGCTGACTTGGTTTAGTGGAATTAATGTGACAACAAATCTTTTAAGTAAACACTACCAAGCGTTTCCAACCTGTGGCTGGGTCAGTTTAGTATAATACCATCACCTTCCTCTGTACTTCCTCCACTTTTACTCTTTTCACTAATACATTTGCTGTTTTATGTTCCTCCCATCTCTTTCTTGGCCTCTATAGCTATTTTTCCTTCATACTTTTTCTCCGTAATTCTCCTTGGGGCTCCTTACTTTTCCAATATCAGTACATGCCCATACCATCTCAGTCTTGCTTCCTCTACTATCTCATTTACTCCCTGTCCCCCCTTTCCTGATGTCATTCCTAATCCTGGTTTTTGTTGCAAAAGATAGCTAGCACGCTCCTCACAAACCTCATTTCCGTAGCCTCCACTTTCCTAGTCTTCTCTTACATTTCATATCCATGCTTCTACTGTAATTGTAGCTATATGTACTAAGTATGCCCTATCTATAGAGAACTTTTTAATACTTCAAGGGCACTTCTCTATTACAACGCAGTTCTCTTATGCACCTATAGAACATCTCTCCCTGCTGTTCTATTCTTAATTTATCTTCTCTAGTCTTACCCTTCACCTATCACCACAATCAATGGCAGGGTCTGTTTCTAACACAGGTCTCTCTATTTACTCCTGTCCTCCCACCACTTATCTTCCTCCACAGCAGCCCAATCCACTCCTCTCCTATCCACACTTCCTTCAGCCACCTTCCCTGGGTCTTCCTTTTATCCTCCTGCCTGCCACCTCCATTTCTAGCAACCTCTTTGGAATCCTCCTATCTTCCACCTCATCTCATATCCATATTACCCCTATCTCACGTTCTCTATAATATTCACAGGGGCCTTCATTTTCTCTCAATCTTTCATTTCACCTATGCTGTGGGATCTTTTTTGTAACATTTAGTGAAATATCTCAAATATCTCTGTATATGTTGTAGAGATCTTCTTAAAAAAACAGAACCACTTGTTGCTGTGTTAAGATACAGCCAAATGCTGGCCTGCTTATTAATCTTACCAATGTGATTTGTCATTGTATCTACTCAATTTGACCAATGAAATCCCCGATATTTTCCATAATTTGCCCTGATCATTTCCTAAAATTCACAATGTTCCCCACGTTTTTCTATTAATCTTTTTTTATGAATAATAACAATAAGTTTTAAAATGTAAATAAACATGTTTTTTAAATTTGTATTAAGATTGTTTACTAGGAATTAAAAATATATTACACAGCTACAACAACAAAAAATGACTGTTTGGATATATAATTTACTGATTTAATGATTATTGTATTTTATATTTTGAGTAAAACAACATTTTCCCGGATTTTTATTGTAATTTACCAAATTCCCGACTTATACCCCTTTTTTTCCAATCACTTCAAATTCCCTGCTAATTCCTGCTTTCCCCGATTTTCCCGGACGGTAGTTAATGCCCATTGAGCTCTCTTTATCCACACACAATGACAGCCAATGTATGTAGCAATTTATTATCTTGATTCACCAATTAAAAATTATTCCAATACCAAACTATGTTAATTTTTAAAAATAATCACAAAAAAATTTGAATACATTTATTTAAATAATGATAAATCGGTTTACTTAAATTTTGACTAGGATTATGTAAGCTAATGTTTTTATATTTGAGTATCTCTCAAGCGAACCTCTCATAAATCCCCAAGCATCAAGCCAAATACTTGAAGATACCCAGTTTTAACCAAAGCTTTGGCAAAATTAAGGTCGAACAAAATCCGGGCTGTGGAGTTGGTATGCCAAGCCTTCAACTCAGAACTTCTCTCTCTATTTTTATATTGTTAGACTCAAGAGTGTCAGAAACTCTGACTCCTTCATAAATGGCTAATATATATTAATTAGTGATAACAAAAAATGTATTGCAATAAAATGCTCAAATACACAAAACATTATGAGAAGAACCTATGACATTGTTAATTCATATTTGAATGCATTTGTCAGTAAAACTTACAAATAATGGTTCTAAAGAATAAAAAGTGTGTATAATTAGCATATAGTATCATAAGTTTTTACTTTGAGGTCGGAATCAGAGATGGTACATTTTTACTGACTCTAACTTCGCTTAAAGCTTCTTCCAAATATCGACCAGACAGCCCTGAACAATATCTATAAATAAAGTGTAGGGGTGTGTGAAACCTCAACTTGTATCAGAAAAAAATATTTAAAAAAATACTTTGACAATGAGAAATATTGACAGTTAAAATACTAAATTTATGTTCAACTATTGTCATTTTGAGCTTTTGTGTACATTACAAAATTAATACCTTATTCCCATTGAAAAACATGAATTGTTTTGCATGTTGTTGAGATGCATTTGCTTGATTTATTATTTAATGTTAGAAATAATTGTGCAATAAAAGATTTTCTACATTATTTTAATATTTAAAGTTGTATAGATAACCCTATTATATTATTTTTTCAAGCAAAAAATAATCAACAAAAAATATTCCAACTTTGATTTGGCTTCATATATTTGATTGAAGTTTGCTTTAAATTTAAAAACTGGATTAGCACACATCCTATTAAGGTAGCCTTTGTTGATTTAATAAGTAGTATACTTGAGGTAAACGAAATAGTCCTTTAATCTTTCATTAATTATAATATTTATCAAATGATCAGTTGAAGCCTTCTCGCCTAGTAAAGTCAGACAATCGTTAAAGAAAGACACTCACCGTCAATGGTTCCAAACTCCCTCTCGTGCGCTCGTGTGAGCACCTGTTTGTATAGGATTTCAGCCTCCTTGTATTTGCCCTGCTTGAGGTAGCATGATGCCAGGTTGTTTTTTGTCTTGGCCACATTTGGGTCGTCAGGGCCAAGCTTTGCCTCGTATATCTCCAGAGCGCGCTGGTAGTAACGTTCCACTTCCTCATACTTGCCCTGTAGAGCAAAAAGAGTGAAAACTGTGAGTCTCTTATTCATATAACGGATCTTATGATACCAATATGCCAAAAGTTATCTGAAAAAAGAGCAGATACTTAAGAAAGGTCTTTAGTCTTCTATAAGTGGTGTGCACAAGTGGAGGAATAAACATGATATTAAATTTTTTCTAAATAAATGGCCAGAGATGTATAAAAGAGAATGCACAGAATAGGATATAAAACTAAAGAAAAAGAAAAAATAAACTAGTAAAAATAAATTTGATGAAGAAAGCCCACCTAGGGAAAGAGGAAAAATGTGGGAAGAATCCAATGCACAAAGGTGACTTCTTCCTTTCTTCTGTCTTCTATAGTAGAAGTAGTCACACACACATTTTAACACAAATATA
The DNA here is from genome assembly GCA_902151445.1 of Timema monikensis. NCBI lineage: Eukaryota > Metazoa > Arthropoda > Insecta > Phasmatodea > Timematidae > Timema > Timema monikensis. Next base: position 100,368 of record CABFVZ010000914.1, read on the forward strand.
ATTATATTTCGGCATTGTTGCCTTTATCAAACACAAAGAAGAAGAGAGTACAAATAACACAAACAATGGATTACTCACCTTTGTGCATTGGATTCTTCCCACATTTTTCTTCTTTCCCTAGGTGGGCTTTCTTCATCAAATTTATTCTTAGTAGTTTATTTTTCCTTTTTCTTTAGTTTTATCTATTTCCTTTATTATAAAATTATCTAGCCATTGGGCCACCTCATTTTAAAAACAGAAAAGGATATAAGTAAGAATAAGTATAAAAAGCTAAATATGTTTTTACATTTCATAATGGTGCCACTAAATGAATGAAAATGGTTATTCTTAAGACCATTCATTATAACAAGCACAATTCAGTTCTTGACATGTGTATGTGTGTGTGTATGTATGTGTGTGTGCATGCGCAAGGTATAGGAGTAAAGAGGAAAAGAAAAGACCTATGATAGGCTAGAAATGTGTGGAGTGAATTTGTATTTGAATGATTACTGGAAATTTTCTGTGGTGATGATGGGGGACAAAGCGACAAAGTTTCTTGTCAATTACAGTATGTCCCTATTATGACAGAATGAAGATTTGTGCACAATGTTTATCTGAGAAGCCATTCTAGAATGGTCAAAAAACAGCCTTTTTAATGCAGTTTTTATCAAAATTTTATTTAATACCTCAACAATGTTCAATATTAGGAACTTCTATTAATGCTTTATATCCATTAATGTTTAATCAGATATGATCTATGTGCAATCATTTTTGTGTATATTTATGATTTCTAGCAGACTGCATCATATAGTTGATTGGCATGTGATGCACGCTCTTAACTGTATCAAAGCGTTTATTAGCATGTGATGCACACTCTTGACTGTATCACAGTGTTTATTGACATGTGATCAGTCTTAAATTAAAATTGATCTTCTTCAGACAAAAATCAACAGTAAGGGTTGATTTTAGATTTAAAAAACAACATATTTAAACTAGTGGTGTAAGTATATTAAAATAAAAAGAATATTTGAGGAGTAATATACCATATAGTAATAACAGCTGAATTTCTGTAATAGATCCATGCATAAGCCATAAAACAAATATATATATATTTTTTTTTTTGGCAAAATAGTTATAATGGTTAGTTAAAATGTTCAACTAAATTTAAAATAGTTGTTCAGGTTCTGTGTCATTTGATTAAACCAAAATAAAGTACTTCTTAGGGACTGTTGGATAAGGAATAATATCTTAAAATTGAATCAAAATATATAGCTACAAATTTTATAAACAAAATAAAATATTTTGTGTACTCGAATCTTTTGAGTTTTGTTAATAATATGGGCAGTTTTAAAATCTACTTAAACTCTGACAAGAACTTGAATGTTTACGTATTCACACACTCTAAACTTATTTTTTAACTATTTATTTTTCAAATGGTTCAAATAATGTGTTATATAATTATACAATAAATATAAACCAAAATATTGTTTAAACTAGAGATGGGTCAAATCCACTATTTCTCAAATCCGAATCCTACAAATCGTTATAAATTTTAATGATTTACAAATAGACCTACATTACACAATATAGGCCTAAACTGTGAATTAAGATTTATTTCAATCATTCTTTCAATTTTAATCAACCCCAAACACCTCTCGCAAAATACACGTTAAAATCCAGCCAAATTAAACAATCTAAACTCATATTATTGTTTAAAAATAAAATAAATCAAAATTTGAGTGTCTTTTAATTATTTTTAAAAGTTTTGTTAGAATGGGTTATAAGTTCTAAAGAACATGTGAATTAAACAGATTAGGCCTAGATATCCTTTGATCAACTTTTATCATCATTAAAGGATATTTTATTGTATTAAGATAGCAAAAATAAAAATACAAACGGATATTTTTAATAAAGACTAAAACAACATGCTTAACAATTAAACATACATTGGAAATATTGAACTCAATAATACCTAAGTATGTATTATTATTATTGTCTTTTATATCCATTATCTATTTTTGCGTATAAAACAAATATATTCGATTCTTGCAATATATCGATTTCTGAGAATACATTATATTTAAAACACGAATATATTTTCGACTACAATATGTTTATTCCCATTTTATAAGGCAGGACTACGTTTGAATATTTCCACAATTACTTCAATAACATATTTTAAAAAAATATGTTAAAATCAATTTAAAAATAAATAATGGATTAGCAAGTCGTTATTTGATTCTTAAAACTCGAGAGCACTTACTAAGTGATCAGATTACCTGAATCGATTTTGAACAAACAATCGATATACGATACGTAGGCCGGTAGGGATAAATAAACAATTTTATCGCTTTCTGACTGTTGACAGTATTTATTTTTCATGAAACCCAACAAAATGTCTAACTTAAGGACCGTATGCAATAAATTGGGGTTCTTTGCATATCAAAATATTATGCTTTGTTTATTAAGTGAAAGATTCTATCATCGAATCCAGTAAAACACCGAATCCTTGAATCTCAAATATTTGTCAGGATTCGAAGATTTGAGTGGCCCATCTCTAGTTTAAACTTTAAACCTGTGTCAGTAAGTGAAGATTGAAAGGGTTAGTTTATGATAGGATTATGTTAGATATTACAAATGTGTTCCTCAAGCAGCCTAATCAACTTTATCAAAGATATTTACTAATGATAAAAAGGAACGCCTACACATTTTACTAGTTTTTTTTATAATTTATTGAGTTATCGAGCTCAATTCTTAGTCGACACATACTTTAAACTATCCTAAATATTTAAATTCAATGTCCGCTAAAACAAGTAAGTGTATAAAATCTAATAAAACATCAATACATATACCAATGTGATATACCTGATTCTGGCAGAGCAAAGCAAGGTTGTTGAGCTGTTTGGCAACATCTGGGTGATCCTTGCCCAAGACCTTCTCTCTGATCTCAAGAGCTCTTTTGCACAAGGGCTCTGCCTCCTTGTACTTGCCACGCTTACCATACAGCACAGCCAAATTGTTTAGAGTGGCCGCAACCTGTACACAAACATTTTTTTAATAAGTTTACAGTATTCTCTCTTCTAAAATTTATGAATTTCTCCTGCATGATTTTCTAAAAACCTGTTTTTAACATCATTACCTAATTATTTTAAGCAAACACCAAAGAACAATTATCTTCATTTAATCTGCAAACTTTGTTGAATAGACACCTTTGACACTGTCCTCACCCTCTAAAAAGTGTCTCAATGATAGAATTATGCAACTTACTTTTGTCCAACCTATCCAAAGAAAGTAGTAAGTAATTAATGCTTTGGTCAATTCTTTACTGTCTCCACCCTTCAAAAAAGTCGCCAGGAAAGCATTGGCTAGTTACAGAATCAATAAACTCACCGCAGGGTGGCTTTCTCCCAAGGTCTTTTCCCGGATTGCTAGAGCATCATTCAATAAATTTGCTGCTTCCTTGTATTTGTTTTGATCTCTGAAAATATAATTTAAACCATTCATAAGTTAAGGATAAAGAAGATGCAGAAATGCATTCATCTTACACTAGATGGTCATTTAGAGTACAAAGGTCATAAGTGCACATTCCAATAAAATTGTGATTTTTTTTTAGTGTTTGGAAAATATTTATTTAATTTAAATAAGCCAACAATTATTTCTAAATAAGGAAATAATATCTACATATTTTATCTATCATTAATAATATATTTAAAAAGGTTGATCAACAATATAATGTTTTTTTATGGTTTTATAACAACATTTGATGCTGATTTGACGGCAGGCCACTTTGATATTCTATGTATTAAAAGATTTCAAAAATATTAAGTGAAAAGGAAGGGAAGAAGGGTTAATATTTTAATTTTTAACATATAGTGAATGAGTGGGGAAAAGTAGTATTCGACCACAGTATTTTGGCACCCTATTATTATTTTTATTTGTTTTGCATAATGCAGGGGGTGTAGTTTATTTATATTCTACAGAATACAACTGAGATGCACATTTTAGGTCTTGCCCAGAACAAATGAAACCCTTCCACTGGGCCAGACCTTATAATAAAATGCTGGTTTGCAATACGTTTTTTCTAAGATTACAAACTACACTGATCCTAAGTTGTCAATCTCAATGAAGTGATGTTTTAGTAGACTGAAAAATACCACCAACTTATTTATAAAGAAAGCCTTGATTAAATAATAATAATATTTAGCCCCGTGTCTTACTACCCGTTTGGGTTATACGCTTTAAGTACTAATTACGTTAATGGATTTAGGAATTGGGAAGGTTTAATTAGAGGAAGTGAACCCACATTTGCATGGAGGGAGAGTGGAAAACCATTTAGAAAAAAACACCCCCAGTTCACCCGACCGAGATTCAAACCTTGATCTCCCCGTCCTCAGCAGCCGAGCTCAACACGACAAGAGTGTTTGCCAACCACGCCACCGAGGCGGGTCCTTGATTAAAGATTGCATAATAAATTAAGTAAGAATGGATTATATTAATGAATCAGATAGCTAAAGCTATCATCTAACATTTTAGTGAGGCTTAACACCACATAGATATCATATTCTGAAAATTGAAAAATGACACCTGGACACGGGAATCGAACCCGGGACCTTCGGCTTAGTACGCCAATGCTCTTACCACTGAGCTATCCAGGATTCATCCCGCGCCCATGGTCATTCTTCACTTATATTTTAAGGCAGAGGAATGAAGATGTAAGGTCAAGAGTTGGGTTAGAGGGGGTATATGAGATAGTAGAGGAAGGTAGGATGAGATAGTATGGACATGTAATTAGGATGGAAAGGGAGAGGATTCCAATAAAATTAATAGATATAAAGTATGTAGAGAAGAGACCACAAGGGAGACCAAGGAAGAGATGGGAGGTACAGATAGCATCAAGTGTGCAAGTGAGAGAAGGAGAGTGGAAGAGAGTGTGAGAGGAAGAATGTGGAAGGACTGAGGGAGATCAAGGCATTTTAATAAATAATTGGAAACAGTTCATGATGATGATGATAAACATGCACTTTCTGAACAGACTGATTATATCAGCGTCACACGACTTATAAACTAACTTAACTCGAGAACAGACACAGCATCCCACCCTCGGCTGTTAATTCATCACTGTGAAAGGGGAAACCCACATTTCACCAACAATACATTTTCCAGCCATGCCAGGAATCAAACTCATATCCTTAAGGTCAGTAGACAAACACACTACCAACTGAACTAGGGTGTCAGACTTATTAAAACATTAAATTATAAATGGTTTACATTGCGGCTATCACTATTGTAGTAGTCACAATAAAAATGTGTTCGAGTCATATATTTAGTGTTCTGAATAAAAAAAGAGACAATCCAAAGCGATAGCATCAGCCAATATTAAAAAAAGTATTATTATTATTATTATTATTATTATTATTATTATTAGCACCGCGTCTTACTACCCGTTCGGGTTATACACTCTTACGCTAGTGTGTAATGGTAGGGTGATTATGAGATGAAATGAAGGACCTAGAGTTTAACGTGGAATCCGAACCACGGTGGAGGCCTGGCATTCCCCACATTCACAAGATTAAAAAAAGTAATTTAGCACTCTATAAACTATAAATGTTTGCACTTAAGTAAACACAATTTACATTTTTGTAATTTCAAAGGAAATTTTCTCGTCTCAATTGAAAAAATGTTTCTTGCACATCCTTAATTAATTTATCATGTCATAAAATAATAAGATATACAGTTATTGTAAAAGTGGTTGTATTTTCTTCTTTGTAATGGAACATTCTGGAGAGTTGGCAGCCAGAAGTAAAGCCACCAGGGTGGGCTGGGGG
>CABFVZ010000914.1:106279-138607 GCA_902151445.1 Timema monikensis
GGGGGGGGGGGGGGGGGGGGGGGGTAAGTTAATTATATTAATCTAAGATATTGTCACTAACCTGTACACAAGAGCGAGAATGTTGAGCATCGTAGCTACATCGGGGTGGTCATGACCACTGGTTTTCTCGAGGTCCTCCAGGGCCTGTTTGCATAAGGGCACAGCCACCTCATAGCGCCCCTGGCTGGCGTATTGGATCACCAAATTGTGGAGTGTGCGCAAGCGTGCAGGGATTTCATAGCCTGCATTCACCTGCTGGGCAAATTGGCTGGGTGGTGTTGGTGACATGGCTGCAACAAAACACATTTTATCTGATGAATTACCTTATAATACCTTTATGTAATTTGAAGAGCTTAATTTGCTTATACTCATGCTAATAAGCATTTAAATAAAGCTTATCTATAAAATAAATAGAGGACTACTAAAATCAAGTTATTTGGTTTATGACAACAGCTCTCGGAAATGTATACAAATGAATACAGGATTTTCAATTAAAATCATATATATTTAACAATTTAAATATTTAAAAAATATTCATTTCATATTTGAAAACGTTAATATGAATTTGACTTTTATATGCCTTAAAAAATACAAGACACCAACAGGTGACTTAATTGCAATAAGAGACGTGTTTCTTTTTAAAACAATTCATATTTTTCTCGTAATACCAAAAGAATTTACCTTTTTTTTTAAATTTAAAACTGAAATAAAAATAACTATGATAGCTTATTTAGAGAATGTGTTGCAGTTTATTTACATTTTATTTAAATGTGTTAGATTGAACAGTAATATTGGATTTTACAAATTACTTCTTTAATTTCTCAAGTTTAAATTTTCTTGAATGTTAGGACTATATAATCATTTTAATACATTTAAGCCTAATATTTTTATTAGTTGATTAAAATATAACTTACATTTTTTTTTTAACCCTTTATTCCAGGCACAACAAAAACACTTTCAAACCATCTAGAGACACATCCATCTCAATTCAATGAATTAAAAAAAGCAAGTGGCAATAAAATTGAAACTACCTCAGCTCCTAAAAAATACACACTAGTTCAGTCAAGAATTCAAGATGCATTTCAGAAAAGTGTGATGAAGCAGCCTACCAACCCAGTAGCACACAAAATTACATAGCAAATTTCAAAAATGTTGGCAATGCGTCTCTTGCCATACGTGTTTGTGGAAGAAGAAGGCTTTATCAACTTAATGAAACATTTAGTGTCAAACTATAAAGTTCCTCGCCACACCACATTTTAGCGAAACTATGTGTCAGCACTATATGATGAAACAAAAAAATATTTAAAATGTCAACTTATTAATGATTTACCCCAACGTTTTGCTTTGTCGCTTACCTCAGATGGATGTACATCACGTGCACATGACAGTTACATAAGTCTGACGTGTCACTATTTAAAACCAGACTTTGAGTACAAGTCTTTTACAATGAACACCGTACTACTTAATGAATCACACACAGCTGTGAACATCAGAGCTACACTAAAAGAGGCTGTACGTGAATGGGGCATTGCTTTAAATGAAGATACACTTCCAATATATTGTGTCAGCGATAATGCTCAAAATTTTTGTTCTGCAGTTAATTCCCTGTTATTTCCATTCCATGTTTTGTCCATTCCCTACAATTAGCTATCCATGATGCCAGAGCAGAATGTCCTGAGGTTTGTACACTTTTGACAAAGGCAAAAGCAATTGTGAGACATTACAGTTGTAGTTCATCTGCAAGAAAAAGATTAAATACTGTAATGGAAGAGATGGAACTGCCAGTACTAGAGTTAATTCTGTTTGTCGATACACAGTGGTCCGGTGAGTATAAAATGCTGTTAGAGCTGAATTTGCTAGTTCAGAAAATAACATCGAGGTCCTAACTGCAGTTGAATGTAAATAAGTGGCAGGCATTGTAGAGGTTCTTGGGCCACTAGCTGACGCCACCAAGAAGATCAGTGGGGACTGTTTTCCATCTTTTGAAATCGCACTTCAGGTTCTATGATTCAGATCCAATTTTCTGCCCATCCACGCTATGGGACCCAAGATTTAGAGGTGTCTTGATTGATGATATGGTGACAGTAAACATGCTAGCAAATGAAGTTAAGAAGTTGAGTGACAAGTCATCTTTAGAGCCTAACGTAAGGGGTGAACAACCCTCGTGGTCCTCTTCTAGTTCTGGACTATGGTCAAGTTTTGGTTTCATACCAAATACCACCCAACCGGAAGTGAAGGAGTACCTAAATGAACAAGTGCCTAGATATCAACAACCCCTATATCTGGTGGAGGGAAGAGGGTTCTCGAAAATACCCTAATGTCTTCAAGTGTTTGTGATGAAAGGGTATTTTCTAGTTCAGGAAACATTGCAACTGACAGACAAGAACTGTTAACTCCTATTCATGTCAAGGAATTAACATTCCTTCAAAATAACTTTAAGAAAAAGTGACACTTCTAAATGCTGGTGTGAATATTTTCTTACAATGTTTGTTTTTATTTCAACTTATAAAATGGTTTGATTTTGATATAATTTATCCTAATATATGAGTTTAAAAAAAAGTTATAACATAACCTGCCTAGAAGTGTATATTTTTTAAAGTTTGATTGCAAATCAAATATAGGATAATATCGTTGCATAATGTCACAGGCCTATGTAAATATTTTCTTAGCATATAACTTAACCTACTATAGTCTATACCTATATTGTTTTATAAAATATAATTGTCTATTTACGTGCCCAAGTAAATGTTTTTTTAGTAGGCCTACACAATTTAGAAAAAAAAGTTAATGTCTTTTTGTGTATTATTACATAATTAGGTTAAATTGTATGTTTTATTAGAGTTTGTTAAAATGTATCAATCTAATAGCATTTGAACTAAATAGAAATATATTAAGGCTAAAAATATTCAAGTTTTTTTAGAAAAATAATTTGTTTTCAGAGCTATTATTAGTTGTTTGAATTTTATTCAAACTTCGATTCGACATTGAGAATAGGCGTGGGGGGGGGGGACAATTGTGTATTATTTTATATAGATTTCCAATGCCAGTGCAGGGAGAAAATGGGGGGATTAGAAAGTGTAAGATGTAGAGGGAAGGCCAGTCAATATTTGTAGAGAACCACAAAATATGTACTGCCAGTCTTGTGTACCAGTTTTGATAATATTATATAAGAACATTTTTAATGAAAGAGTATGTTTGTGTTCTTACTGGTCCAGTTTTAAGAAAATTCAAATAATGAAATAGTAACTTCTATAAGTGTAATACAAGCTTAACACCAGCTTTGAACATTTCTATATAGCTATGATTTTACAAAAGGAATTCTCATTTTTCCAGACAACTTCAACAGAAGTATAGAAATAGAAATCAAATTAATCATAAAATTGATGCGTTAGTAAGTCATTTCATTGGTGTTTAGTAGAGGTGCACCGATTACTGATTGTTTAAAATAATTTTTCATGTAACAATTATTTACAGCGATTAGTCCCGATCATCGATTATTTTTTAATAACTATTGGGAAATATGCTTAAGAGAATGATAAAATTTAATGTAATTAATACAAAAATTTATTTTATGAATAACGGGTGAACGACGGAACTAGAATGTTAGTTCTATCAACAGTATGAACTTATATTTCTTTATCTGGTTATGCAATCATCGCATAGCCCGCAAACCGGATTAGGTGTGTATGTGTGTTATCTTTTGTGATTTTGACCACTAAACTCCTACCTAGAAAATTTTGATTGAAATTCAACTTTAAAAAAAACATGATTAATCGACATAATAATCACCAATCACGATTGATTGTCAATGCACTAATAATAACCCGAAAATGAATCATCGGTACACCCCTAGTGTTTAGAATAAGATGATGTGTCCTTCATGGGAAAATGTGCAGTTGTTACACATCCCAAAATTTCAAAAGAAATATGGGGTGTTCAAATCAGCATCCTTAGTTATTTAGTTTGATTTTTACTAAGATCTATTTAGAGCTTGCAGTTATATGTATCAAATTTACAAAAAAATTCAGTTTTCTGCGATTAGCAGCCCTTCAATAAGCTATGCAGCTCTAGAATATAATATAGCTCCTAGTGGCAGTTATACTATAACAGTAGGATAATTATAATCTCAGCAGAATCTCATGAAAATTGCAAGAGACTAAAAGTACCTCCAAATTGCAATGGGCTTTTCATGCAGTTATAATATAACGAATTCTATCAGCAACAATAGCCACCAGCTTGGCTTGTCCACATTTTTGTTTGCCTCACCTCTGATAGTGTGATTACATAATACTATTATGTTGGAGTTAAGTCGTGTTCGAGGATCGTAGAAAAATTCCAGTTCATTTCTTCCCACGAAATATAATGAATAAGGTGTGAAGGTGAAGGGAGGAAATTACCAGTTTATTGTTCCAATGGTTGTCCCCGAGAGTTGTGAGGGGGAGGGGGAGGAACGCGAGGGTCTGAGAGTGCACCAGAACACAATGGAAAAGCTCGTGGTTGGTTGGCTTGCAGGAGGGTCTTAATGATTCGATAGTCAGGGATTGGACAGTGAGAGTGGGGGGAATAAAGAGTTCAAGTCTGACGTGTAATTAGTAGGGCAGTTGTACGAGGCCAAAGGCTTTTTGGTCCTCTGTTTTCCATAGTTGGGCATTTCGTGTCAATATGTAAATGGATATAGAAAGCTTCACTCAAATAAAGACAGGTGTCTGGCTATGTCGTTACTTAATTAGCTATGAGTGGGAGAAAGCTTGGAGAGTTGCTTAAGAATGGGGTGTACTCAAGACTGCGAGAGATGCTATGCCTCTGGGGATTTGCCGCTGTCTAGTACATGCCCAGGATGAGAGATACCTAGCCGCCACTAGTTTGTTGCAAACCCAGGGGGGATAGGTTTAGGTCTTGTAGGAGAGCAGCTGCTGACGCATACCCAACAAGAAGAGGAATATGATGGTGAGTTTTTATTCTCTCTCTTTCTCCTGGTCCCCATCTTAGTACTTTTACAAACCTACACATTTATGATATGTAAAGACATTTCTTTCCCTATAAGTGATACATAAGATTACATGTACATAGTTTAGTCATAATATTAAGAAGTTACTTTTTCTAAAGATCATGCAGTGATCTGGAAACCGAATCTTTAAAGGTTACGTAAGATATGTCATTTTATAATTAATATACAAGTTTTCAAGGCAATTAATCTGACTTTTCTTTCTTTAGACTCTTGATACTACTTGTGTGCCAGGAATGGAGTTGTTCTCTTCTCCACTAGAGGGTCAAAGTGAGTACTAGTGATATTTGAGAACCCGGTCAGGAGAGCTCTTCAGTGCGAGTGTTTACCGCCTTCATCATTAGGAGAGAAAGGGTGGTGAACTGGCCGGATGTCTCAAGGGGACATAAGTTAAGTGCTTAATTCAACAATAGGTTTATGAAAGATTGGTTAGATCTCGGCTTTAAAAAATATTGTATATAGTTTCATCTTGCTGCTAAGATTATGTGTATTGAATAAGGCTAATTATTAGCTTACCGTTCCTATCTTCTGTATCGTCATCGGGAAATAGGTCAACCACAGTGTCAACTTGTTTGAGCTTGTCTTGCTTCGACTCGGAGTTAGACTCGTCCCCCTGAAAACAAAGCATATCATGACTGAAGAATCAACTATTATTTTAACTACTATAGCAGAGCTCACATGTTAGTTTGTGAATCAACCTTCAAATATAACTATGAGTAAAAGATTAAATACAAACATTTTACTAGGGCTTCTATACAAAAATTATGTAATTAGTTATTTTAATTAGAATATATAATATTTAAAATCTAATTTTGAATTTAAAATTTAAAATCACAAAGATGGTTTTTGTCTAGATTAAAAGTATATTGTTTAGTTGATTTGGTTAGAAAGTTCAAAACAAAGGCTATCAGCAACTTATTCTAAGAAGAAGGAACTGGGAGGATATTTAGTAAATTTATTATTTTTAAGCTTACAAACCGCCAATAATACCATTAGTTAGTATCAATTTATTTATTTGAGGTATTTAAAGTGCACTTTCTGAACCAACTGATTATATCAGCCCACAAGAATTTCTATGAGCGAATGTGAGAGGACCTACCAATTTTGCAGGAAGAGGTATTTTCATATACCCCCCAGGGTTCTTTTACACGCCACAATCGACAATGGGCTGAACAATTTTACTTTCCCTCTGAAGGAAGTTGTGCTACAGATTTTTATCGCTCAAGAAAAATCAGTAAACCCCGGCTGGGTTTGAACCCACAAACATTGGGTCCTGAGGCGAGAACTTTACCCCAAAACCACCGATGTAGACAATATTGATTTAAAATGAGAAGTTTCCTAAATGAGGTTTTAATTGTGATGGATCGAATACACTTATTTTTAAACCCCAAATCTTAGAAAACATGGCATAAGAGCTTATAAAACTTTCAAGAATAGTATCACTCTAGATGCACAGTTCTGATTTTAATCAAATAGAAATTTACATTCATTTAATGGTTAATTAGGAGTCTATAGCAGTGTTTCTCAAGCTTTCACAATAGTGGACTACTTGATAATAGTTTGTTCCACAATTGGAGAATCCACCTTAATATGATTCCGTGCCCCATTTTCATAGGAATAACAATTTTTAAGGCCTTATTCCCTGCCACAATATTTCAATATAATTAGTAGGATTCAGGTAGGACAAAAGGCCTTTTGAAAGGCTAATGATAAGAAAATAAGGCTTTACTTTCTCCATGCCAGAGCTGTAAACTATATTAATGTACATAGTTATCAATAAATAAAAGACAACAATTTTATTTGACTTTGTTTCTTATAAACATTTCACATGTAATGCCGCTTGTGACACATTGTATTGTTGACTCGGTGAATTTAGGCTGTCAATCTTGGGATCTTTAGTTCTTTCACATAATATTTATTTTTTACTTGTGGTCATGATTGGAGCACATGAACCACAATTTGAGAACCATTGCTCTATTGTCTCATGGTGAGTTTGTCCTAATACATTTTTGGAATAAACCACTAATGAGAAACTAATTCAAAATCAAAAACTTTATTTTTTTAATAATTTAAAATCAAAATTATTTCAATAGTTTGTTTTAGATGTTAATACTATTTGTTTGAATCCATTAATCTCTAATCTCCTCCAGGAAGAGTAGTCTAACACCTGGGGAATACTCACCACGATGTCCTGGTCGTACTTTCTGATGGAGGCCATGAACTCTAGGTGTTTCTTCTCCTCCTCCAGCTGCGCTACTCCTTGCTCTGAAGCCTGCAGCTTCTGCTGGGTACTGGCCAGCTCGTCCCTCAGCCAGGCATTCTCCTGACACAGGCGACGCACCTGTGTCCGCAGTTTCTGCTTCTCCGCCTCCACAATCTGTAGGTGTGAGGCAAAGGCCATCATGACCTGTGCAACACACACAAACCATGGCATAAATAGCACCAGTGATATTTTAAGCATGTATATAAGGTGTTTGAAGTTAACTATTAGACCTAACCATTTAAGACTAGCTTTAATTTAGAGTGAGTTAATTTTTTGATTCAATCATATATCTGATACATTTAACAACTTAAAATGACTAGTCTTAAGAAAACCAGGTAAAGTGAATGTTTAGAAAGGACACTTGTATTTGTCTGTATAGAGGACACAAAACCTTCTCCTGTGCACCTTGTCAGATATAAACCTGAGCCTATTTAGTTAAGAGTCAAAGAGAGTATATCAGTATGATGGCCTTGCTTATAGATTTAAATATGAAACACTTCCATAGGATCGCTGGCATGCCACCATATAAAGCTGTAGTTTGGATTAAAATAACAAAACTTTATTAACACTATAAAAATAATTATTTCATAAAATTTTAAACATTAATTTCAATTAACAAGCTAGAAAAACAATATATTTCATAAGCCTATTAACACAAAACTACATATTTTTGCAAGTTACATTATTAGTTACAACTTAACAATCTTACTACAGCTTCTGGCAATTAGTTTCAGGATATTTTAATTACTACCTGGGCCCCTTATAATAGTCCACAAACCATATTGTACACATTTAAAGATGTCCGCCTATTTGTGGCAAACAAACCAAGCATTGGAGACCAGTTTAAACAACTATACCAAGTATTTTTTCTAGTAATATGCCTGGTACATTACCACATATTAAAATTACCTAAAATAGGTGTTAAGTGATATATTTGGGGATTGTATAAGTCAGGGCATGAAATTTCAAGTCTGAAGACACTAGCCAGAATACAATCTTTGGTCACCATTATTTTATATTCATGATTATAAAAAATATGAACAATTTTTTTAAAAAACGTGTGTATTTCAGCACTTTATGATTTTGTGTAGCACAGCCTTTCTACACTTAAGTACCACTTGTCAATCAGAGCTGTTGGGTCAAACTATGACAGGAAGGGTTCATTTACAGAAATTCTGGGCAAATCATCCAGTGTCTCAGTCTTGAGAGAGTTCCTATAAGCCATCTTGAGTTTGTTGTGGCAACTGAAGCCCGTCTCAAATGAAGCTGTGCTCACTGGTAAAACACCACAAAATGTGAAAATCTAGAGCAAGTTGGGAAGTCTTATTGAACACTTTTCCCTATGAATATTCTCCACCGTCTGATTCAAAGACAGTGAAAGAAACAAAAGTTGATATTCTGCCCACTCTGCTAACAGAAGATCCACTTTCTCACTAAAGAGGCTTGGGTTCAAGTACATGAATAGCTTCTTTATTTCTTCTTTTCCAAATTGAAGAATTTTTTTCTTTGGGAGGCCATACAAAGGTGCCCGAGGAGTTAAAGAGGGAGGAGTGTGTGACTCAGCAGTTTTTATTTCAATGGAGGGGAAATGCCGTTGCCCGCCTGGAAATAGAGGTTTGTAATCGCACACTTTCCAAGGCACTTACTCACGTTGGTTTGAGACACTAGAATATGAATCTATGTAGTTTAGGCATGTTTGAAAAGCATTAAAAAAAAAATATTTAGTCGCCAGACTTAAATGTTTGGCTGCCTATGGCAACCTGACGTACGGAAATTTCGCACCTTGGTTTAAGAATATGTTTAAAGTTTAAATGACAATGCAAAAATAAATTACTAAATAGAATGAAATGTTAATGAGTGACCCAATACCCAAAATTCAAGGAGAAAGTAGAGGAAATAAAGAAATTACAAAGTCAACATGTGGCGGTATTGTTTCTAATGGAGACATGTTTTGATATTAAGGCATGCATATTAACAACATGCTAATAAGTCATAGATCAATTATAAGAGGTAAATAAAAAACAATTTATCTGCATTAGTGGTCTAAGATGCCAAAATTACAAAATACTGTATTTCTGTTAAAGAGGAGGTTGAAGTTTTGAATATCTACTGGGTGCACTGGGAGTGGTTTTCAACCTTCGAATACATCACTGATGTGGATGGACTTCCTCTATACTACTTTATTCATCTCTAGATATTAACTTAGGCTGTTAAATGTAAGTTAATATATTTTCCAAATATATACTCCATTCACGGTAGGAATTACTCTCCGAAAGGTCTTTTTTCCTACCAATATCCTACAATATAATAGATTTATGGTAGGGAAAAAGGCCTTTCAGAAGTCAATTCCTACCATGAACAGACATTAATAAGGCCATAGCCAAACTGATCTAGTTAAGGTAGAAATACTTGTTACGTTCAATGAGATGTTAATTAAAACATATCTCCAAAATAATCAGAGGCGTATAGAGTGAATAAAGATAGATAAAAACAAATTGCCCAGCATAAAGAGCTGTGTTGTAAGTCAGTATATCAAAGGTAGTTCTTAGTAAAATATCACAAGCCTTATCTAAACAATATTAAACATAAACCATCTTTTAAAATTGAACAAAATGCAGCCTCTTCAGATAGGGTTAACAATTTTCTAAAAATAAAACAAAATGAATTTTCAAGCTGTGAAAATCATGTCCTGTCCGGCCTAGATTTTGTTAAAAGCACTGAAGAGGGGTTTTATATGGTCATCACGATTGGGCATGTAAAATGCAAAAGTTATAAATCTAGCAAACACCTTTTGGAAACCAGGCTTAAATAAAATGAATTTAACTTTTTTTATGAAAATTGTAGAAATTAAAATGTATTTTTACTTTTGATAAAAATCTCAATTCATAATCCATTAATGCATCACCAACAGAAAAGTATGTGCAAAATGGACAGCAGAGTATGTATACTCGAAAATATAAAATAATAGCATGTAGGTTGTATGATAGGTAGGCTGTTTAGTTAGGATTGAAATGAAAATACAGGATATAATGCGTTCCCAACCTCTTTGTTCGGATAACATACAACCGGGCTGATTCCATAAAATACATGAGAATTTGCGTTCCCAGCCCTTTGTTTGGGGGTGGCAAACAACAGCATGATACTTGGCATGATCCTGCAAAATATGAGCAGGTAGCTACAATACCATAAGTTTAGCCAAGTTAAGAGTTTAGCTTTAAACATAAATTGTAATAAAGTATTTTAAATCAATAAATTAATAGTGGTATTCAGAAATCTCATTGTGCTTGTGTCTATCCTACCAAATACACTGTAAATAAAAGCGGATTTGGGCGAAAGAACCGCTAGGACATGGTATTCCCCTCTTGTGTGTTTGATCAAAAAACAAATTTGTATTCTGTGAGGAAAGTTCGTCTTTTGTAATCATGTATTCAGAGAGAAATACTTTGATGGGAAAGAAGAAGAGAGGGGTGGGGAACTAAGAGCTGATCCATATGACATCACTATGATTATAAAGAAGGAAAAAACAGAGTGTTGGGAACATTTAATCATGGTCAAATCCCTTTGGACCCATGCAAAACCTTACAAAGCAAAATAAGATTTACACAGCACTTTCTAGTGTAAAAAGGATTGTAATAACTTTCATGCTGAGAATTAATAAACATATATTAGGGTGCTCTTTTCTAGCAGTACATGAGTAGAGAGGGGGATAAATCTATTTTTATTCTCCAGCGTCATGGCTCAAAAGTGATTAAAGTGAGGTACCACCCAACCTGTCATAATGTGTTATCATATAGTATACTCCATTCACGGTAGGAATTACTCTCCGAAAGGTCTTTTTTCCTACCAATATCCTACTATATAATAGATTTATGGTAGAGAAAAAGGCCTTTCAGAAGTCAATTCCTACCGTGAACAGACATTACCATTTTCATTTGGAGTTATTTAAAAAATATATTTTTTTTTTGTCAAAATTGATAGCATTTTACTATATTAGTAGTGTTATTTTATATTTCATTCATAATTTATATTAAAAGTGACCAGTGCAGATTGCACGACTTGATGTATGAATACATTAAAGTAGATCTAGTTAGTGTTTATAGCTTCCAATGGAAATTAAACACTTTTTTTTTTTTTTGCTACATGCCTTAATACTTTTCTGGCTACCCACAACTTAAAAAGTTTTTAAGAACACAATGAGTCAAGTACATTTTAAATAAATGCACCAGCATAAACTTGGAGGAAG
The DNA here is from genome assembly GCA_902151445.1 of Timema monikensis. Lineage (NCBI taxonomy): Eukaryota > Metazoa > Arthropoda > Insecta > Phasmatodea > Timematidae > Timema > Timema monikensis. The sequence goes on from CABFVZ010000914.1 coordinate 117,791, forward strand.
GGCGGGAACACTGCATATGAAACACAATTTTGTATACAGCCCTTTTAAGTGAAACAGGTCAGAAATCCTTAATGTGATCTTGCACTCACACCTGGACCTAAGTTTGGGTGTAGATTTTTCTTTGTTAGTATTATGCGCTCAACATCTTCCATTGATTTTTAGTTATCTCCTAACACATATTTTGTCTGGAATGTTTCAAGCTTAGCTGACTGTTTTAAAATCGAGTAAATCTAATTTGATGTATGATTGACACAAGAGATGTTTTATGTAGCTGTCATTTTTTTTTACTTCGCATTTTAATCCCCTGCCAGACTATATTACACGTTTAATGAGTAAGGATGAGAAAGTTATAATTTAAAGGAAATGTACCCAAATTTTCAAGGATATTTGATTTGGGTTGGCTCCTTAAAAACTTTACATTATTTGTTATTTCTTCTAAAAGTTGTCAAGATAAGTACGATTTAGTATGGATCGATCCCGCGAGGCCGGTATGCGGTGACGTCATTCACAGGCCCAAGGGCACAGCTGAACAGATAGGGAAGGCCGGCGGTCTAGGTACCTAACTGCACCCTACCACGAACATTCTAACCATCGACACAAAAAGCATTTAACCTTCACGTATCATTCAAATTTGGAACTAGGATAAAACGTATGTTTAGAATGAGTTATGAACCAAAATAAATTTATCTTAAACAAAATGTTTTATTAATTCCTTTTAATCACTACGATTTATGTTTCCTTTCTTCCGAAGTAACAAATATAGAAACGATATATTTTTTTTGCTGTAAATCATAATTTTAGCTAGATTTTTCTGACTTTCACCAGGATTAGACGACCCTTTCAATTCACCTTCAAGAGCCAACTCAAATCGAAAGTTTACCGTTTTCTACTGTTACAACGAGGAGGGCGGGGACTATGACGTTATGGCCCAAGAACAACTCAGCTTGTGTTTATGCACAAAGGAATCAGCTCTGATGTTCCGACAATTTCCGAGGAAGTCTGAGGAATGTCATGCGAGAGTTCATTAGCTGTCATCAAGAATGTGTTGGTTTGGTCATCAGCCATCTTTTGTCAAGGGTTCTGAAACCTAGTGTACTTTGTTTTTAATTTGGGCGCTAGGGATATCTTAATCCCACCCACCCAATACGTATTGTGTACATTAAAAGCGTATGTATACAAAGTGGGCAATTGATAGTTGTCAAGTATTCTCTCACACATCAGAGTCCAACACTTAGCTCAGTCGGTAGCGTGTCTGTTTACTGAGTTAAGGGTCCCAGGTTCAAATTTTGGCAAAGCAAAAAAATTATCATTGGTGAAATAAGGGTTTGGCCTTTCATGGTGATGAATTAAAGGCCGGGGGGCTGGGTGTTGTGTATTTTCTAGATTTAAGTTAGTTTAAGTCGTGTGTTTATATAATCGGTCGGGTCAGAAAGTGAACTTTAAATATCTCAAATAAATGGCAGAAAATCTAACACAAACGCTTGGCGAATTTTAAGACCTTTGATTTAAAAATAATGTTACAAAAGGGTCGCTAAAGAGTGTCTTAAGTGCACCATTTCTTCCCCTTCTAAGAGTTTGTTCTGAAAGAGAGGGCAAAGCTTACAATCTAGTCACCATGCCAGCTAGGAGAAATAAATTATATCACTTTTAACTATGCGAAGTCATTATTTTAAATATTTAAAGTTCAAATGTAAACAGCCATTTACTCTAACTAAACCCTATAGTCATAACACTATAGGAAGGAATGTGTCAGCTACAAAAGGCGTTAAAACTATTTTCATATAGTCATACGTCAAGTCAAATGATTTGCAGCTGCCACTTTTGAGATAGTTTCAATACAGATAAAATAATACTGCCAAAAGTAAACACGTCAATAGGAAAAAAATATATATATATATAAACCGTATCAAGTTTTGAATAGATGGAAAACAATAACTTGACACTTAATTTAATGAACAGATAAGACTTTGAAAATAGTAATCTAGCTTTGTTGTCACTTACTTCAATCTACTTAGTTTATTGGTTAGTGCAGTCATTCTAGATTCAGTATACAATGTAGTATGGCTAGAACAGTAATTTAAGCGCTGAAGTGGATGGAAGATGAACTAATAGCTATCGGCGGGTATTTTAGTGCAACATTGTAATTATAATTAAAAAGTTAATAGGTAGTCAAAAATCTTTAAAGAATTATTACAAATGACAGTTTTAAAGCAACTAAAAAAATGGAAAATGTACATGAATTGAGATTTTTAAATATAGGAAATTAAAGAAAACAAAATCGTATTTCATTGACAGTATCGCTAATGCGTTTGTCAGAGAAGGTAATACGGTTTCCCCTAACCCCTATAGAGATCCCTTCCCATGGGTGCGAATATCTCTGAGCTGATAACAAATAAAACAAAAGAAGTGGGAAGAGCAGCGGAGAGTAAAGTAAACTGCAGACAACAGATATTTCATGCCCCAGTGCATCTTAAATCACGGTATTTACAGCCATTCTTCCCAACCATTTCAAAAATAAATATTGAAACCTAAAAATTCCAGGACTTTTCCAGGCCTCGAACAGAGACACATTAAATTCCAGGTCTTTCAAGGACCGTATGAACCTTGATAATTCTATAAATCCAATGTTTATAATAAAAAGATATATTAGTATTTTCTAACTGTTCTAATATGTTTTTTCTAAGGATTAGGGAAAAATAAAAAACCACCATAAATACCATTATTGCACAGGAATAAGTTCCCTCTAAAAACCACCATAAATACCATTATTGCACAGGAATAAATTCCCTCTAAAAAGTTTATGTTTATTCAGGATTTAAGATTTTCCCGTGGGAGGGACTCTCTGTAGTTGAGCCCCATCCTCCCCCCCCCACCACCACCACCCCCAACAAATTTCTTCTGAAGCCTCGGTCTTTTGCATACAATTCTCACGATATAAAACTGGTGCAAAGTAAATTAGTTATTTTACCATTGAAATCTTTCATTTATTTATGACCCACCCCGTATATTTGATCTGTACATCTACAGTAATGAGGTAGTGATGAGGAACGTAGAATTTAGAGTCAGTGTGCGTATAAACACGTAGAAACTTAAGAACACGCATCTCAGTAGGCCTAAACCCAGCTAAGTTTCAGATCCAGGTCTGTCGTTACGGGTGAACCAGACAATACGACACTGCCACCTTTGTCCGCATGCCTACTGCTGTGGCTATAAATGTTATATGATTATCAATAAGTCACACTTTGGTTCTTTGTATTTCGCATTTAAATATTCGTTTAATTTTGTAGAAGATTATTGTATCAAGATCGATATGTTTTACTTTGGCTTGACTGTCGCAAAACCTCACTTTTTGCCAATTCCTTGATTTCTGTCCTAATTTCAAGATTTGACTTCTAGAAACACCCAGTATAACCAGGAAGTCCCAAACAAGTTTAGATTTAAAAATAATATTACTTCCTTAAAATTAATAATACATGACTAATCGTCCCAAATGGGCTAGCGCTGAAATACCTCCCTCACCATTCCTCAAAACTAATGCAATTTAATAGCTATTAGGTCTCTCATCAGCCTTTCCGTTTAAAAACAGGCGAACAAAGGGTGAGGTAAATGAATATCCCTAGCTTTCCTCTGGACTACCGCAGAATCATTTTTAAAAAATATAGGAGGAAAGGGGAGAGTTGAGGAGGCAGGAGGCAAGGCAATACAGTCACGAAACGCTTTACTTTTCTCCAGAAGCGATAATTGGTCCTAATTAAAGCCGTTCCTCACATTAATTAGATAAAACATCATGAGAATTTATATTGTAGTTCTAGATGTAACATAAAATGTACAGTGACTTTCACAAAGCCTGAAACAAACCTTTGAAATGTGGACTAACCTATGTATTCGTAACAATTCTTCACTAAACCTTCAAAGGGAGACAATTAAAGGGCCCGATATTTTGACATTCCTGAAAAATTAATTAAGTAAGGTGTTTGTAACATACTCGCATTTCCCAAAACTGTATTAAGGGAGATATAAACTAGAGTGCTTGTAACCTTGTTGGAATTTACTGTACATGAATCGCAAAGGAAAAGATCAATACAGCATTGGAACACCGTAGAATGATTGAGATTAATAATGCTTCATGTAGTGTAGTCTTCCCAAGAATCATCCATCCAAAGATTAGAGATGCGTGAATAACTAACAAGACATACTCCAATATTATTTCTAACAAATACAGTTTTCCTAATTTTGAATGCCTAAGTGTTCGCGGTTACATTGGACATTTGTCTCTCATTCACACTCAACGTGCCATGAAATTTATCAGGCAGAGCTACACAAACTCCCAAAACTGATTGTTTTAACGTTTGGTGATCATATAGCAGTGATTTCCAACCTGGGGGTAGCGTAATGTTTCAGGTGGGGTCGCGATTCTTGTTGGGGTTTTATATTTACTTTTTGAAGTGAATATTATGATAAAAGGAAGGTGCAAAATTCAAATAGAAACGTAAACGGTTAAAATAATATTGATACTGCTAAGTTACTGTTTATGTTCCTTTTGGTTGTTCAAGTCTGACAGTCACTTGTTGCTTGCTGTAGCAGTCTCGTGTTTAGACGAGGGGCACTGCTGGAATAACATGTCAGGCACATTCGCTAAATACTTATAATTAATTTATAGTAATTAAATCAAGCACGTGGGCTTACCGTCAAGCTCGTTGGGTTTGTCGATGATGAGGTCAGGATTCAAATTCAGACAAGGGGTGATTCTTCCTAAGCGGTTCACCCCTTCTCCCTCCATCCAAATAAAGGTACATTTCTTATAGATTATACCTACCCCACAAGTTTAGTTAAATTCTGATAGCTCGTACGTGTAGAAATATTAAGTGAAAATAATTATATAAAAACCGGTGTATGTGTTTAGATCAAGATTGTATTACTCAGGGCAACATAAGTGCGCGGCTATAGTACAGTCCTATTTTCATAGCAAGGGCAACATAAGTGCGCGGCTATAGTACAGTCCTATTTTCATAGCAAGGGCAACATAAGTGCGCGGCTATAGTATAGTCATATTATCATAGCAAGGGCAACATAAGTGCGCGGCTATAGTACAGTCAGGTGACCTGGTGGTCTAGGGGTAAGGTGTCAGACTTCTGTGCTGGCGGCCGGGGTTCAATCCTCGGTCCCGGCACAAATTTATCTGATTGCCAAACCCTTCCTTCACCTCTGACAAGAATTCTTGTGAATGTGGGGAATGCCAGGTCTTCACCGTGGTTCGGATTCCACGTTAAACTGTAGGTCCTCCATTTCATCTCACAATCACCCTACCATTACACATTAGCGTAAGTGCGTATAACCCGAACGGGTAGTAAGACGTGGTGCTAATAATAATAATATAGTACAGTCATATTTTCATAGCAAGGGCAACATAAGTGCGCGGCTATAGTACAGACCTATTTTCATAGCAAGGGCAACATAAGTGCGCGGCTATAGTATAGTCATATTTTCATAGCAAGGGCAACATAAGTGCGCGGCTATAGTACAGTCATATTTTCATAGGAAGAACCTTATCTGACAGCGATAAAAACTTTTAAATCTACTTTCACGTATCAATAAGTTAAGCCATGTGATATGCAGCTGTCAACTTGAAATGTCTACCATTTCAAGACTCTCAGGCTAGTACCCAGACATTTCGTCTGTGGGCTAGGCCTATGCCGCCACATAATCTGGAGACTAGACACACAGTAAATTTAAAGGGAATAAGTACCTAGAAGTAAAAGTAGCCAACGTCAACTGTACTGGATAGAAGTCTCTCAAAGGGTAGGACGAGAGCACGAAGATTGTCGGCAAAGGAAGAGGACGGGTGTGAAGTGGGGGAGGTGTCCCCAGAAAACTAAGACTGCTAGGGGCTTCACTGACTCTGACTCCAAGGGGTGCCACGAAATTCTAAGATATGGAAGAATTTATATAACTATTCCTTGAGCAACCTATTTCTAAAGTTTTAGAGTACATACAGTAATTATTCAAGAGTCAAATTTTATTAAGTATAATTATTATGATAATGTATAACTATTATTTATTCAGGACTTTGGTTCTATGTATTTAATGTAACAATGAAGCAACTATAATATTTAAAAATGTTGCCTAATTGGCAAATAATGACACTAATGAGTAATGAAACTAATTAAAAAAGAACAGCTACATCGTAATTATTTTTTCATTAGTGAATCATTTGAATATGTTCCAGCTTCACTTGTATTTAGGTGTTACTCAACAGAGAGGGAATTATATAAAATTTTAACTTTAAATTAATAGCTTACCTAAGGAACAATGAGCAAATTTTAACCAACTTTAATAATATACCGAGTAAAACATAAATACAATTGAAACTGCTGCACATTCAAACATACTAGTGAGGAAATGTATAAACATAATGTGTATATGTTTGTACGGTGTTAATTTTCCTTTTAAAATAATTTTATTAGTGTCAATATCTTACAACTAAACACTTTCAAACATGTTTGTTACCTTTATGACATAAAACTTCAGTAAATAATAATAATAATAAGCATCAGCACATGTTCATTATTAATACTATATTCTTAAAATGGTGTAAGATAGTAATCATCTTTAAACTATTACGCAGGGGAGAGCTGTTGTAATAATTCTTACGGGCAGAGTAATAGTGTCGCGTTACTAAAACAATCGGTGGTGACGGTGTGATGTAAAGTTCTAGCCCAAATCTTATAATACCAGTAGTAAGATGTAGCTTTAATCGAAGTATCGTAGTTCAATTCCGCTGTGCTAGAAGTGTAACCAACATAAGCCAGAAGAATACAATCAAAATGCAGGAGAGACTACAAGTTGGTCGAACTGTAGACAACCCACAATACACTCACGCCGTGTGGGGATATATAACCATCAACATGCAGGGGACACTACAATCTATTTTTCGTTACATTATTATTATTATTATTATTATTATTATTATTAGCACCGCGTCTTACTACCCGTTCGGGTTATACGCACTTACGCTAATGTGTAATGGTAGGGTGATTGTGAGATGAAATGAAGGACCTACAGTTTAACGTGGAATCCGAACCACGGTGGAGACCTGGCATTCTTCACATTCACAAGATGTCTTGTCAGAGGTGAAGGAAGGGTTTGGTAATCAGATGAATCTTTGCCGGGACCGAGGATTGAACCCCGGCCGCCAGCATAGAAGTCTGACACCTTACCCCTAGACCACCAGGTCACCTTTTCGTTACAAGATAGATTGTTGAGCAAAGTTACTTAACTTGTCATGTTCATTAGATGAGATGCGCGCTCAAAAACACTGACTTAATTTTGTAACATATTAACTAACACGTTTCAAAATAATGTGTACGATTCTAATTCTAGTTACATCAAATTCAGCGCTAAACGCCTCTTGACTAACGATTCACCTTAATTAACATTCAATATAAAATCGCCTTGGTATAGCAATTATGCTAACACCTTTTTTTTAATTAAGTGTTTTAACGAAACTCTAAATTAGTTTAATTTTTCTGTAATGTTAATCTGCTTAGGCCGAAACGAATAATTTAATAGATACGGACTCTAATCTGGTATAGCAATAAATTTATGTAAAAATATTCACTAAACATGATTCCAGACACTAGGTTACCTCTAACTGAACTGGCAGAAAAAAAAAAGGAGAAAATCAAAGAGACATCTCGTTTTGATTGGATGAATTTAAATTTCTAAGGGCCGGTCCTATGACGACCGGATAAATATTGCTATTGAGAGGTTAAAGTTATCTACCAGATAAAAGTTATCAGCCACTTTAATGTTTTCCGCGTATTATGAACTGAATTTATCTGCCAGATAGCTATCTGTAGAATAAATATAATTGTATGCAGAACACGCAAGGTTGGTACTGTTTTTACTTGTACGCGCATGCGTATAAGCACTGCTGATAGCACTACAACCTAGCGAGTGGTGACAACGCTCAACATTTGTCAAATAATGGCGGCTAATCGAGTGAAAGGAAACAGATGTCATCACGTGGGCGCAGAAGCTAAGATGTCTGTCAAAATGTGGGAAATAGTTGGGTACAACGTTTACAAAATTTCATTTATTGTACTAACATTAAATAATTTGTTTTTATATAAATATAACTCTACAAATAGCTTGTCAGTTTATATAAAAGTGGGAATTAAATGTTCTAACTTTATATATATTTATAGCCCAGGCCTGTGCTTACTAAACACGTAAACCAAGATTTTATCTTAAAAACAGATTCTGATTGGCGAAACCTAATTAAAAACAATGCGTCACTATGTAAACGAGCATTTTAACTTCTAGGTAAAAGTTATGAGGTACCTAAACTTCCCGATAAAATGTGATGGCTAAATACATTTTATCTGGCAGATAAATGCTATCTGGCAGTCATAAGAGGCACTTTTAACTTATCCACCAGATATAAATATTTATCCAGGCGTCATAATACCAACCCTCAGTTTACGGTTAAGTATCCAGGGCACATAAAAAATGTAATAAATGGCGTGAACAAGTGTTATTCTTTATGACTATAATGCAATCATGAATATTATATAATTAACTTGTTTTCTCTCTAACTTGCTTTCTAAGGAGATGTTCCAACTTGAAATCCCATGAGAAATGTTAAATACAGTAATCACGATAAGAATATAAGAGGAGCGATGTGTTGTTCAACTGTTCAGGTTAATTCACATGTGTAGGCCCTACTAATACCACTAATAAGTTAGGGATAAGGAAGGTTTAATTTATAAGAGGTGTACACGCATTTACGTGGATGAAGAGTGGAAAACCATTTAGGAAAAAACTTCAGTAAACCCGATCGAGATTTGACTATACGTCTATTGCGAGAATGACGTCTTAGACCATGCGGACACCGATGCATGTGTGTTTTACTGTCTACGAAGCTTCTAGTCCTAACTGGTTTAACACACCTCCCACGCAGAAGTTGTGTACATTTCCTCTAAATGTAACCTGCCTCCCCCCCTATAAAATTAAGGTAGTTAATATTATATGCGTACAACTTGAACAGCTAGTATGATGTGATTTTTTAATATATTTTTTTAATCAACAAAACACATGAATGAGAAATTGTTGGTAGAAGACGCTCACAACAGTTAAAACTACATGCACACAATTTTATCCGAGGCAAGCTTGTTTAAATGACCCATTCATCGACCTGTAGTTATTTGCATACAGTGGAATGTTAACACGAGTCGGAAGTCTGCAAGAGTGAAGTGATATGTATTTAATCATAATAGACTTTCCTCCAGGGCATCAAGCTGTTAAACTAGAACGTTGATTAGTTTATTTATAGTATTTATCATCCCACCTATTTGTTAAGCACCCAACTATGCATGCTAATGATAGGTTCTGATATTATTTCACATACAGTAGTCCCGTGGCTTCTTTGGTGCTGACCGACAGTTCACAGCTGATTTCTGACAGTCAACATTTAGTTATATATATACCTAAATTTTGACTGTCAGAAGTGACAGCTGCTAAACACATGTTTTTTGCAGATGATATGGTTCGGCGTAGGGATACATAATTTGGTCTGGTAACTTTTCAAAGCCGTCATCTGTCAGTCGTGAGCTGTTACTCAGCACCAAAGAAGCCATTGGGCTACTGTACTTATCGTAAAATTGCTGCAAGATATTCACTTCTTTACAATAATATGTAACCCCATGCCAAAAGAGCTTTTTAATATTAAATATGGTGAATCATTTTAATTAATTTGTACACTACGTTCACCTTGAGAAGTGGCAGTCTATAATGACCAATTACAGGTTGACCTATCTTATGAGAGGATCCCTAGTATAACCCGTCAAGGTAAGATTGATACCTTTCAGGGCATACACAGTGTATACGAAACAGATTTTGCATTATTAATATTAAAAGTAAATGTGTAGTACTGGTAGTTTATCAACTATACCTGTAAACATTTATTTGGTTTTCTATATTTCAACCGACATTCAAGAGAAGCACAATTTATTTATTTACTTTTATTTATGTATCACCACGTCTTACTACCCGTTCAAGTTATAAGCTTAAGTACTAATTGCGTACGTTAAGGAGTTAGGAATTGAGAAGGTTGAATTTATAGGAAGTGAACCCGCATTTGCGTGGAAGAAGAGTGGAAAACCATTTATGCGCCACCACCCCTAGTTCACTTGAGCGAGATTCGAACCTCGATCTCCCCGACCTGGAGAGTTTAGCTCAACACGAAACTAGCGCGTAAGCTAACTACGCCACCGAGGTGGGTAGACGCACAATTATTTCCCTCCTCCACCAAGGTGATATCGTCTAGTTATTTCTAGTTCAGAGACTTCTCTCTAATCATTTTAAACTCTCCAAGGGCCAAACGTGGCGTACATTTCCCTTCCGCCACATTAGCTTGGACCTTTACCCTTCACGTTCTCTGAAGCATCGAGCGAAAATCCCATCAGCCCAGGAAAAAAAGAAGAAAAAAAAAGGGCGAAGTCATTTACCAATCAAGAGATTAGTTAACGCCCCGTCGAGCGGGAAAGAAAATTAGGCCTCACTTTTATCCTCTTTTGCCGATTCAGATTTGATAAACATGCGATGATGATGATGATGATGATGATAAATGACGACTCCAGATCGAGAAAGGATCAAGACGGTCGTAGGTAGAGGAAAAGCGCTTTATGCTCTTGCTAACCTCTAAGTCCAACAGATTAACTCAGTTGATAACGAACTAAGGATTCCGTGGCAAGGCGCTCTTAATACATAATAAGAGGTTTTAAACTCACTTCTGACTTTGGCTCCAGTAAAGTCTTTTATTAAATCCAAAGTGTCCAATTTCTCAGACTGTTCAAAACGCGCTAGACTACCCAACCTATCCTGTATCACAGGGCTTCACGGATATTCCTTTTAGCAGTTTCAGTTTATAAAAATATCAATTAGGTGTTCTCAGTTGAGAGCAAAAGTAAATGACAACAAATAGCTGTTATTAATTCACTCACTGTTGTCATGTTTTAGCGAAACAAAAATACAAATCTTTGAAACACCCCGAAAGGCAGAAAGATGTCTGGAACGTAACAAAGTTAAACACTTTCTAAAAGAATCCTTCACCCTAAATTTTTTCTCCGAATTCATGGGGAGGTTATTCTCACACAACGCATGAAAAAAAAATCTCCAGAAAACTGGACAACAGACAAAATTTTCCCTTTATGTGACTGCTTTTTATTTCTCTAGCTCACTGTACTAAATAAGTAAGTAGAAATAAATGACTTAAATAATGTTTTGAAAGATTTACTAAAGGAATTTGTGTATATATATATTTAGTAAATCTTTAAACATACTATTTGATTTATGTGTGTGTGTGTGTATACATTCATTTATTTTTCAAGTAACTAATACAGTGAGCTAAAGGGAAAAGTCATAAAAAGGAAAATTATGTTTGTCATGTTTTCAAGAGGTTTTTTTTTAAAATGAGTTAAATTGATTGCAATGAATTGTGAAAGTAAAAATAATATAATTATATATTATGTTATAACAACTTTCTATTTCTATCGATAGCTAAAAATCATGTGACATACTGGCTCCCTCTACCCAATAGGAAGCTAGCCTTTGTAACGTCAAGTTGCCAGGAGTTATCCAATTAGTTGGTTTTAACACTGGAGACAAGTCATCATCATAAAGCCCGGTATCGTTCACATCTGCATCAAATATCACAATAAACCCGATATCAATATAATTAATGCCTAATCGGGGAACAAATAGCACCAAAATAAAAAGTATCTCTTTAAGTTGACAGCAAAAAATATGTATTTTCCAAACGACTCAGAACCCTACTATAGTTTTGTGCTTGTGTTTCAAATTTGAGTCTCTTGATTCCCAAATGATAGCTTGCAGTTGTTAAATCTAACGATTATTTATGTTGTCTTGTGGAGAGAGCATGATTACCGAGTATTGCAGCCTATGTTGGGAAACAGCAGGTGATACCCTCGTTATTAAATATTCCACAAGCACACAAGGCACTAATTGATTGAGGCGATGAAAGCGCGCTGTTCTCGCCAGCCAATCAGCGGCTATTGTTTTCAACCAGATCACCCGTGTGGAGACTGTGATTGGCAGGTTCAATACACACAAATATGTACGGGCAGGAAACGTATGTTCTGCCCTGTCGAGCAAGAATGCATTTTGTACACTTCCAATATACACAATTATGATCATTATTTGCATGAAAGTGTTCCGATGTCACTATTTTCTTACTACAAATTTATATTTTTCCGAACCTCCCAAAAGGAATTCCCGATTTTACAGACAACTTTGAATGAATATAGATTTTTTTTCCTTCTTCATAAAATTAACTATTGTGAAGTTGGTATTTAGAACAGTATTTAGAACAAGAAGATTTGAGTTTGACGTGGAAGTACCATGGTCGCTTCCAAGTAATGCCTTCAAAGTGTTTTCTCAGACATCCACGCAGCTAGTCAAATTAAATTAATGTGTTACATATTTCTAAGGTGTTAGTTTAATTTTGAAATCACTCGTTTATTGGGAATCGTGTGTATCTATGTAGTGCGTAGTATCACGACACATCAATCGTGACAAAAATCTAAATTATATGTTTATATCCAATAAAAAATAAAACATATTTATAACAAACTGTTTCTAGTTGGCGTTGCACAGCATCACGGACCTACACACAATCTACTGGCGTGTTAATTGGTGCTACACTGACACAGATTATGCTCACTATTTTCGGTCAGCGACAAAACTGAGTTAAAATCATCAAACTCGAAGGAAGAATAATGAAAACTTGAAGATTCAACCATCTGTTTTACTCGCAATCCTATAATAAATCCAACTACAGACGATTGAAAAAGAAGGGAAAAAAAAAATCGGCGCTTGTCCCCCATCAAACAAAAACACCCTTGATCGCTCTTGAAGAGGATTGTTTGCGGAGGAGAGGACGCTACAGTCAGGGGTGAAACTAATAAAAAGACAGACAAGGATCGAAATGGTCGCAGAGATTAGATAATCCCCATCGTCAAGACTTGTCTACTTCAATAAAGAGAGAGAAAATCATAAATGTGAAGAAGAAAAATGTTACATTCCAATCATATATACTTTCTCATAAAACTGTTATACTTAGTGACAAAATGTTCAAAAATCCATCATAAGTAAACTACCTTTGAATGATTTTAGATAAACCCCAAAACGTTAAAGAAATTTTAGGAAAATTTCTAGTTTTCTAAAACTCTATCTTTAGTAAACTAAGCCTACCTCTTATTCGACCGACCCCCCTCCCCCCAAACCACAAGAATCTAATGCTATTTGTCACGTAAAATATTCCCCAACCATTTTATTTATTTTAAACAACACCAAACATTATCAACAATATTCTGATTCTCAAAAATCAGCTATCAGTAAACTACTTATTCTGAGGGTTAGAATCAAATAATAAAAATAAAATACTCAGAGGTAATAGCTAACATCAAGTCCAAGAAAAATCCACTCAACAGTTTCGGCTGCAGCCCCAAAGAAATTCCGAAATAATTTTAAGACGTGCCTTTTTTGGATTCAGGGCAAACAAAACGTCAATATTCATCATAATGTCAATAATAATAATTTTTCCCGATTACAATACTTTTTTTGTATGAAAAATTAAAAAATAAAGACAACCCAAAGTAAATACAGCAATATTTAAGAGCAAAAATATTTTATATATCTCATATTTACACATAAATATATAATAGACATCAAGTATAATATCAAGTCGCCAAGAAATTACAGAGAAAGAATCGCTGACTTTTCCCCGATTCAAAAATTAAAATTTTCCTGTTTAAAGAATTTTTAGAAATTTATAAGAATGCTATAAAAACAAATAAATATTTGTTATAACTAATGTTTGAACACACTAAAAAAAACACTAAAAAACACATTAACTTAATTAAACCATGCTTAAATAATATGCAGTGAAAAAAGCATTTTCCTTGACCAATTAGAGACTTCCCTGGTTTTTCTGATAGTAATAAGTTCCCTGACATTTCCAGGTTTTTCATATTTACTGTGAAATACTGTAATGTTTAGTCAGCGCCCTTTTCTTACCAAAAATAACACGGCAATATGAAGTGCAACAAAACAAGATAAAAGATAACCAATTTATGTTTGGAATAAGATAAGAAAAAAAGATCAGAACAAAAGGCAAATCAAAAAAGCAGCAGAGAAAAGACTCTGTGTGTGAAGCAAGAAGATGAGGCAGAACGAAATAGATTGCCTGTAAATGAAATAAAAAAGATGAGTTGATATTGGAATCTTTGTACCGCCTTTTGGGGTAACAGGGTGGGGGAGGGAGGTGGGGGGAAAGAGGTGGGGAGGGCAATCTGTCACACACACACATGGACAGTGATGGACAGTAGCAATAAGGATACGACTAAAGTCCACAAAAGTAAATAAAAGAAAAGCTAGAAAAAGGAAAGGAGTTAAAGTGATTATTTATGGTCAATGCGACCAATAAAATGAAGCTTTTGTGCGAAGTCTAATCTTGTAGGCCTATAATATTGCTGATTGAAAAATTGGGGCCACATCTTTCATACTTTAAGATTAATAAGTAAAGAGAATAAAAAATGGAAGGTTATAACTATTGACGAAGATTAAAGAGTTTATCTTATGTAAAATTAAATACTACATGCAAAAGGTCGAGTGCGCGGATAGTGTAACCGACTCTTGACATGGTAAACCAATATTCAATTTCAACCAGTTAAGCTAGGGGTGTTTTCTATCAATTATGGTTTGCCGTCCTCTCTATGGAATTTTTTAAACTATTTTCCTTAAAATCCATACTCTTCCTTCAAAGGTGTACAAGGAAATGTTGAAATATGTTTAGTTTTTATTTGTTGGGAAACTATTTGTAAGTTCTTAATTAACAAACTTTTATATCAAAACCACTTTAATGTATTTACTCTGTTTCAGTGGTCGAATGGTCTAAGGTGTCACACTCACAATAGTCTGGACTGGCGATGACGAAAAGATCGAGGTTCAAATCCCAGTCGGGCGTACTGAAGGTTTTTCCCCTTCCAAACTAACCTAAGATTAGACAACACTAAACATCAATTTCAATAAACATACATTGTGGTTTTCCACTCTCCATTCATGCAAATGCGGGCACACTTCCTCTAAATTCAACCTTCCCTCATTCTTAACAAAAGTGTAATCAATACAGATGCGTATAACCTAAGCAAGTAGTAAGACGCTGTGCTAGAAATAATAATTTAAAAGTACGCACAATTCCCTGTTAGTTTTAAGTTATCTCCTATTTCTAGATTTCTCACATTTTCCCCACAAGTGATACAAGCATCCTGTTAACGACCTTGCCTCGGGGACAGACACACAAATACCACCCTGGTGGTTCATGCGACGCCACTTGACGCCACAATGACCGCAGGGGCGGCAAGTCAAAGAGTCGAGGACGCGTACTTGTTTCTCATCACGCACAAACAAAAACACGTCTAATGAACACACTCGTCGAATGAAAAGGACCGGTTTCGATGTTTCACTAGCGCGGCGTACAATGTGCAAGGAATATACTGGTAGTTGCAACCCACTAGCATCAGCTGTGGAGAAAAGAATACCCATTACTAAGGCTGGGCACACACCAAAAAAGCACATCAAAACAAAGCATAACAAAGCTCACATAGAATCAAATAGCCAAAACCATTATTTAGGTTTTTAGTGAGGATTACTACATCTAGATATCATATTCTGAAAATTTAAAGCTCAGTGGCGTACTAAGCCAAAGGTCCCGGGTTCGATTCCCGTGTTCAGGTATCATTTTTCAATTTTCAGAAAGCTCACATAGCCATGTTTCGAACCTAAACACGGGGCGGTGTTTCGAGGGAAAACATTTCTGTCTGCGCATGCGCCAGCCCTCCCAGCAGTGTGCAATCTTGGTCACAGTACGTGTGCGTGGTGAGTGAATGGGAAAGGTGGGATTGTTGTTTTGTTGTTGTTTAAATAGATTGTGATAGAGTTGTTCGCTGAAAAGCTAGATCCCCTGTGTATGACTACACAGCCAAAGAACATCACAACAGAGAAATAGACATAGAAATGGAAGCACCAGGTATACTGAAATCAACAGCAACGTCCTCGTCAGACATTGTACCACTGCGAAGTGTGGGAAAAAATTACAATATCTCTCTTCCCTTCAATGCTTTGTTTTGCTGTGCATTTTTTGTTTTATTTTAATAAAAAAACACATGTTTTTAGCCAATTCAAGGCGGTTTGAAGCAAAAAGTTTTGCTTCAAGACAAAAGGGCTTTTGCTTTGTTTTGCTGTGCTCTTTAAGTGTGTACCCAGCTTAAGACAAGCACTGTGGGTACGCATGACTTGACCTAAGGGTTATGGATGAGGAGGGTAGTTTTTTAGGAAGTGTGCCTTTATTAGTACGGAAAAATGATAGGGAAACAAGAGTTAAATATCACGAGGGGGAAAAAAAGCTCTACATTCGGAATTTGCCCTCCAAAATAAAGGCTTTACAGTTTATTGCAAGCTTGACACCTCATTTGTTATTAATTCCACGAAATTTCATGATCGCCATTAGCTAATCAGACAATCCGAACCACGAATCATACATTCTTGGTAAAGTGACAGACGAACAACTACTATCTGATACTTGTTATTTCCGTAATATTCAGTAACAAACAATTAGGTGACACATTTGAAAAAGTATACCAGTACAAGAAATCAAACCTTAGCTTATTGCACCACCCCTGTATGAACTGAGCTATTAAGGGACTTGACCATACCTGAGGAATACAAATCTACTAATAAGAATGTACTCATTACTTTGGTATGAGATTATATTGTGAAAATCCCAAAGTTGTTAGGATAAAATATTAAGATCATAACTCAATAAAACATCTCTCTAACCTAAATCAACTGGAATGATATCACTCACTATATTTGGAAAATATGCACCGGCAAATATAGGGTACCCACAGACGCTCAGACCAATGTCTGACAAACCTGTTTTTAGTCTGATGGAATCGAATATCTGAGCGTGTGTGGGGTCTTCAGACCAAAGTTGGATGATGCTTGTCAAACAAAAGTTTGTCAGATCGAGTTAGAAAACCAATGACTGATGTCGGACCATTTATGCCTTGTTCTGAGCATGTGTGGAGTTCGTCGTCGACGGTTTAACAGATTGAAGCCACGCATGCGTAGGCGTAGGCGTACGCTTCACCACGAGTTTCTAATTCCACGTTGCATTCGGTTCATCCAACCATGAGGTAGATCTTGTAGTCATCATGACTGCTGTTCTGAAGCTCTTTGAGTGACTGCATAAGCGAGAATTTGTCACGTTGCAGGAACCAATGTTTGGTCCAGACCTTCCTTGCTTTTCTTTTTGGTTTGTTCAGTAGGCATATTACCGCTATAGCAACTATATGCTACATGTTGTCACACATGTTGTCACAAAAACTTTTTTTAATTTAAGCTTTAGTTTATTGTTTATTTTTAACCAAGCCAAGCACAAATTTAAAAGTGTCACACACAAAGCACTAAAATGTTAGCACGTAGATAACCACAACACAACACCCCTGTGATCTCTATAGTTAGCTGAAGACGACTAGTCTCAACAGACCGTGGTTTGTGGGTGACAAAATAGATTTTAAAATTACCCGAATTTTCATTGTCCAAGTAAAATGTTTATTTCAAAGTTTATATGTGGACTATTGTATTTGTGTTTATTATTATTGGGAACATATTAATTTAACTAAGCCTGTTTCTATAATAAATAGTTCCTTTAAATATCATGATAGCTTCTCCACTGTGCATGGAAGAAAGTGTATGATTAGTGAAAATGTTTAGTGTTGTCCGATCTTGTGCTGATAGCTAGTCAATTAGTGTGCGTCTGAAGATGCCTTACTACTTCTGTGAAAGCAATTTGTTCAAAACCAGGCGGAGTGAAAATTTGTGTTCCAGTGACGCGGTGTCAAGCGAGAAACAAACTTTTCGGGACTATAAAAAAGAAATACTCGTATAAGAGGCTTGAAGTTAATCCTACTCAAAAGTTTGTCTTTTCATAATAGAAAAAAAGGCAAACTTAATGTTTGAATTGGCCACAGTTTTTAAAAACAATTCGTTTACCTTAAAAGATTAAAGAATCTTTTATGAAATTCACAGACCTATTCATGATACACCCAAATTTGATTACTTTTATGATTTTCCTACTGTTGGACAACCTGTGTTGCGTTCGACGGTAAAACACAAGGTACATGTAGAAAATGAGGGGAGGGAAAGACGAGTGGTATTATATTAGCGGATCAGGGGACATTGCGAGAAACCGCTGAAAAGATGTTGAGCTTTGAGCAAGTCCTTTCTTCGACGCACCGTGCGCCGCATATTGACGGCGACAAGTGCGCATAAATCACCATGGTGAAGTGTCTGACTTGGTTGGCAAGATGGAGCGAGGTGTTGGGGTGTTAACCCTCCCTCATAGATGGAGGGTAATTTGGAGTCGCTCTTGCTGATATGATCGATGGCGGCCTGACATTTCGCACACCGCCCGCCCCAGAGCAAGTTACCTTTTTTCCCTCTAGAGGAACGTCTTATAAGGACAAGAGTTTAGAAGTGTAGAGTTTGATAGCGTGGTTAGAGTATTACTGTATTAGGCACTTGTATACATTCAACGCTCTTGTTCTGATAAACAAAGGTCCAATCCAATTCTAGATAAGTATTAAAATAAATAAACAACTCCATTTATATTGTAAACAACAGGCCTACTCAGCTGTTTAAGGTTTTTATTAAGATTAAGGTAGGTTTTTCTAAATTTAGCAAGTGTTTCTGTGTCCTTCACGGTCACCTGTGCCAGCAGGCACTCGGTGAAGACCACTGTGGTCAACAGATGACAGTAGAAATGTTCGCCAAGTTATAATGATTGTTCAGAGAGAAAAATTAAACATGTTTTAACTAAACAATTTAGTTCTAATGTTTGTATTGTTAAGTAGTCCTATTATAAATAAATACGAGCAAGAACGTAGGAAAGTTTTCGGTTGGGTGGCTAGGGCTAACATTAAATTACGGCGACCTCAAAAATAAGCTTGGATGCTATCCGGCAGACCGTACCGAGGACGGGGTATGTTCTGGGTGTTCAACCCTCCATTCTCCCCCTTTCCCTGTCATTAAAAATGTATTTTTGTACTCTCTCAATGCCTAGGCTAGTAGCTAATTAGAGACTTATAAAATTCATAGCAATCATTGCACCAACTAAATTTTTCTTAAACATTAAAATGCTTCAAGGGAGATTCAATGTTAAATAGTTCCACGCTAGAAAGTCACACCACGGGCCCTCAAAGGTAGAACCACACACCCCCGAAAAATATTCTGAGTGCTGCCTTGGTCGCTGCCAACAGTGGTGCCCCAAGCACATGAGAAAGGAAAATTGATCGGAAACGGCTTTGATTTTAACTAAAGAATTAGTGGATGTCCTCAAATATACTAAGTAGCCGTTTTGGCATTTCTCACAACATATATGGCTGGCAGTATTACGTAACGTAAAGTGAGCGTTTCCCCTTGGACAGCATTTTTAGTGCGTTATCGTAACGTCAACCTTTCGTGATGTTTTCGTTTTTAAACATGAATGGGAACCTTTAAGTTAAAGTCCAATTTTCATAAGAAAAACATTATGACACCTAGAAACGTTACTAGATCTGATTTTAGGTATTCATACGCCAATTCATGCTATTTGCATCAGTCACTTTGATAGCAATACTCAATAATGTATCAACATGTTTGTATTTTCTTTACTTCAAAATCAAATCCTATCGTACATTATCCTTAGACTATGATAAGTTTACTGTAGTCCCGAAATTACACTTATTGTGTAATGAAAATTACATTAAATTATTAATTAAATTAATTAAATTATATTGTTATGAAAATAAAAGTTAACACTATCGATTAGTAAATTTCATGCCCGCTGGCAAGCTAATCAAGACACAAAGATGTGCACGTGTGTATTTATTATAGCAGAAATTACGTGGAACTACCACAATAAACCCAAAGAAACAAAATACAAATCTCGCTGCACCAGAGTTTCTAGAGGTGATAACTTCCAACCACACGGAAAGAACATATTTTGGATTTTGGGAAACGCGAAATGGTATTTAGGAATTTTACGACAAACGCTTTACAAATTAAAATTAATTTGTTTTTGACCAAAATCATTTGCATTATTTTAATAATTTGTTCGTGTTTTTAAATGAATCGAGCTAAATCAACGTGGTTTTCTCTAATATTTATCCCATTCTTACATTCGAATACAAAAGAGAGATTTAAGGCTCTAGATACTACTAATAAAATAGAACACTAGGATCAGAAAACTACTTACAACTTAGGCAAACTAGAATAGAAACCCTGACAATACACACTTAAACCTTGTGCCAGAAAAGGTATTATTTTTGTATAAAAAAACTCAACTCAAATATGTTAGTTAGTACACTTTCCCCAGGGATTGAAACAGGGACTCCTAATCCTTTATATCCCTTCAGCTACGGAAATAGGGCGGACAATGGACCCGAGTATAATGTTGGCCTAGCTACAAAGTGGGGGATCATGCGCTACCCAGCCCGCACGTTGTTTGGAACGCAGCGATATTCCGAGAAGAAAGCGCCAATAAGATGCGGCGTGGTTATATAATGAACAGGATGGGACCCGATCAATAAGTCGGCGCCCGTGGGGCCTAAAGCCTGACCTCCAAACCAAACGGCCGCCGGCAAGAAGACATGGACGCCGCACAGAAATCGATATCATGACACCCCCCCCCCCCCC
>CABFVZ010000914.1:138706-198943 GCA_902151445.1 Timema monikensis
TGTATGTGTATATATATATATATATATATATATATATATATGTAGCACATGCGGCAAACTGGACACACGGTGTCGACACTCAGTTTACCCTGAAAGGTAGCAAACCTACCTTGACGGGTTATTATCACCGCGTCTTACGACCCGTTCGGGTTACATACCTATGTAGGTACACTAATGTTAGCGATTATGAAGGTTTAATTTAGATGAAGTGCACCCAAATTTGCGTGGAGTGAGTGTAGAAAATTATTTAGGAAAAAACACCCTCAGTAAACCCGACCGGGATCGAACCCTGATCTCCTCGTCTTCGGCAGTCTAGTCCAACACGAGAGTAGCGTGTTTGACCATGCGGTCACCAAAGCTGGTTATTATGTTCTATGGTGCAGCTTATAATATAGGGCCATAGTGTAATCCGTCAAGGTAAGACTGATACCTTTCACGGTAAATAGAGGGTACATTTTGTTTATTTTATACAAAGCCAAGGATATAAGTAATGGAGGAAATATTGAAATTAAAGAATAAATACAAGATTATTGAAAAAAAAAATAGAATTAAAAGTAGAGTGGGGAAACTAAGGGTGATCGCGGGCAGGACCTTTGATACATGTAAGGGTCGATCGGGCCACAAAAATATTGCTGACCCCTTCTTTAGAAAGAACGAATAAAATTCGTTCTTAAAATGTATTCACTATTTAAAAATTAGAATCTATTTGAGCTTGAGACATTATTAGTGGCAGAGTTGATACTTCAAAAATTTGCCCCAATAAGACACTAGAAGAGATCTAAATGCGATAATCTACAGCCATCAATCCACTCCTTTGCACCTATCACATAATTTAAATAAAGATAATGATTGAGCTGTATTTTTGCTAAAGTTGGCTAAATGCTAAACTGTAGCCAACCAGATTTATCTAAACATTATAGCAATTAGCAATCAATCAAAATAAATTAAAAGGTTGTACCTGTCAAAATAAGTGAGTCGATTCTTTGTAATATTCATACATAACAAAATACGTCACTGAGAGAGATAATTAAAACTGCAAAATGTTTCAAGATATTGATAATGAAAAACCAGCAGTCCGCTAACTAATCAATAGCAAGTTGCCAACCTTCAAGCGTCATGCAAACGTAGCTCTAAAAGTGATTGCACACAATGATAGTCCAAGCTGGAGATTTTCTTAGCTTGGGAGGAATAAGACTAAAACGTTTTATTTTTAAAACACTTCACAGGTTCAGATTAAAGTGCAAATGTTCCAAGCGAAAAATCCATTTTGAGAACTCTATCAATATTTTAATTAAAATAAAACACTAAAGACAAATAAATTATTATTTTTTAATTATAGTTTGGTAAAAATGCTTGGAAATTATGGAAATATAATTAATTAACCAAGTCTAGTTAAATACCAACTGTTGATGTAGTTATGTAAGCTATACATAGGGCCTACTAATTTCGTTAGAGTTCATCTAAGAGCAATAAAAGGATGACAAAAATATGTTCTGTTTGAAATATAGGCCTACAAGGAGAGTGTGTTTTGAGCTAGTAGGTCAAAAATATAAAATAATTATATTAGAGGTTTTTAACCAAAATAACAAACCTAGGAGAGAGAAATAATATTTTTAGACTCAACCCACAAGTTCAATAACATTACGAATATTTTGTATGTGACGTATTTTTGGTGCTGTACACCACCCTGACCATCCAGGATGCCAGCCAACTACCAACCTAAGGGCAACCAATGAAGACAGCGAATTGTTGGATCATGCACCAGGAATCGCCTGATGGAAGATGGGAAAAAATTAATAATATGATAAAATCACAGTCAATATCTAAACCCATGCCTCCTGTGCAGGCCCAACAGAAGCGCAAACAAGGTCAGGTACCAGGGGAAAAAATAATTGGAGGGCTTATGAACTCTTCCAAGGAAAATGTACGAAAAATATTTACTGTTTCCTTTGTAATTCTTTTTAAATATTAAATTCTTCTACAATATATTTGGAGTGGTCATTAACCACAAACCTTTTGAAACTTGAATTCCTCTAGAAGCTATTTAAGGTGGTCTTCACCCAGAATTAGATGCCTCTTATAGAAGCTATTAAGTAGTCTTCCACCAGCAAACTTTTGAAAATTGAGTGACTCTAGAAGCTCGCCTAGAAAATATTTGAAAATTAAATGTCTCTTGAAACTATTTATATTGGGCCTCTCCCAGAAAATTTTGAAAAATTGGATGCTCTCAGAAGATATTTTGAATAATCTTCGCCTGGCAATTTTGATGATTGGATATTTCTAGAATCGGCTTAGAGTGGTCTTCTCCAAACAAATTTTTGAAAATTGGATGTCTCTAGAAGTTATTTGATAATACAAAGTCATCTTTCAGCTACATGTTCTAGAATATCAGAGGGGAGTGAGATAAATCTAAAAGGGGGCAGGTTTAATCCAGTTGAGGGAATAAAGGAGGGAGGGCCTTTCTTTCCAGCGGGGGAATGCACCCTTCCAACTGTTACTACACCAATTCTTGACTTTGGTTTAGATGGTTTTTTAAAAAAACTTTACTCTCAGCATCATTTTTATAAAAGACAAACCATGTACAAAAATTAATGTGTAACTTAACTGAACACTGAAATTCATGCACATGATGAGGCATTTAAATTGAATTTTATTTAGTGACCGACACTCTTTGTGTGTCATGTTTAGTTTCAGGACCAAAATAATAGAATCCGTGAGATTTCCAGACACTTGGAAACGAAGGCCAAGACTGGACCGAACCAATGATGTAATTGTGAAAAATTCCACTAAGTCGCACTAGTTGCATCTGGTGGGTTGGACATGCACTGTTCGTTAGTGTTTATTATTCATATTTATTTTGTAATTTTTTCTAAGCTTGTAGATGTGGATCACGGGCCGGGCCAGGTACCAGGTAGCAATAGTTCCCCTCTCGTGGCGGACCTGCCCCAGTGTCCGACTCAAGTATTTTAGCGCTGAGCAAAATCTGCCAGTATGTGTACAATAAAACGCGCCTTGTAATAGTTTCTTAAGAAGTGTTTTATACTGTATTTTTAAATAGCTTAGCTTATAGAGGAATCACCACCAAAAGCAGTGAACCCACCCTGCTCCCCTCCCCAGAGAGCGGAACCAACTACCAGAGAATTGAACCAACTCACCAAAGAGCTGAACCAACCACCAGAGCGTTGAACCAACTACCAGAGCGTTGAACCAACTACCAGAGCGTTGAACCAACTACCAGAGCATTGAACCAACTACCAGAGAATTGAACCAACTACCAAAGAGCTGAACGACCCACCAGAGCATTGAACCAACTACCAGAGCGTTGAACCAACTACCAGAGCATTGAACCAACTACCAGAGAATTGAACCAACTCACCAAAGAGCTGAACAAACCACCAGAGCGTTGAACCAACTACCAGAGCGTTGAACCGACTACCAGAGCATTGAACCAACTACCAGAGCATTGAACCAACTACCAGAGCATTGAACCAACTACCAGAGTGCTGAGAAAATTCAATAAAGTTTTAAAATCTCGCATTATTTATAAAGTGGTTTGTTAAATCAAAATATGGTTATGTCAAAATCGAGGTGAAAGCTATAATCAAAATGACAAGTTTTATAGTTTTAAAAAGTTGTATGAAAAGTTAAAATTAGCTCAATTTAAAAGACATTGAACACAAATAATCACAGTTATGTGATCAAAGGAAATTATTACAGTCTACTTGGGACTAACGGACCGAGCGTACCTCGGATGATACGGAGTGTGTAGGGTTTATAGGTTATAAATTATAATAGGACTAGATAGCTGTTGCCCGCGGCTTTGCTCGCGTGGAAGTTGATTATACAAATACGAAAATATACATATGTATTTAAAGATTAATTTAAAATATTACGTTACGTTGATGACCATAACTTGACCTCAGATCAAAAATAATGCAAGTCCGATACAAACTTTCACCCCCTTTTTCATCCCTTATTAAATAAAATTTCCGAAATTCCTGAAACACGTATTTATTTGTTTTACGTCAATAATCGAAATACAAAATTTTGTTTATGTAACTTTCAAAATGACGGACTTTCATACATATTATCATCCCCTATTTTGACCCCTTTGGGGTGGAATTTTCTAAAATCCTTTCTTAGTGGGTGCCTACATAACAAAATGAATATACAGTCCGAATTTCATGCTTGTAGCCTTGATAGTTTGCGCTCGGCGATGATGAATCAGTCAGTCAGTCAGTCAATCAATCAGGACATGTTATTTTATAAGTATAGATGTACAGGTTATAAATCACTAGACTGTAATGCATTTGTGTACATGGTTTGTAAATTTCGAATTATTACTGTAATAAAACAAATTATATTACCAATTGTATAAAATATTTAATTATTGTATAAATTGTGTTAAAATTGGTCATTTTGACAGAATGAGTGCCTCGGATAAGCGGGGCTGGGATAGTAGCGAGTTTACTGTATGAGTATAAAACTATCTTTCATCAAACGAATTAAATCTTTAGGGGCCAGAACAATTATTTTTAATACAATAAAGGATTGTATGCTGGTTTTGAAATTTCCCATAAGAAATACTACAGAGTGAGGATATCTCCTTTCCACAAGGGGTGCCCTAAATAGTATTATGGAATGTAGAGTTCTTAACCCATCTCTTTAAAGCAAAATATCTGGAGGAAAGATTCATTTTCACTAAAGCTTTATATTAAAAGTGTATTTCCAATTTTTTTTTAACTATTTTAGCACCGAGTCTTACTACCCGTTCGGGTTATACTCCTTTTCAATAATTGAGCCGGTTACCTTTGACGTGAGTCAAGGTAGATTAACTGACCTGCGCCTCTCCAAGCCCCAGCTCGATCATGTCCAAATTCTTCTGGACGAGGCCCGTCTTTTCCTCGACGACGTTGACCTGCTGCGCCCGCTCAGACGCCAGCTCCAGGCTTGACGTCAGTCCGTTCAGTATGGAATTGTGCTCGTTCTTGAGGGCCTCCAGACCCTGCACCACCGTCTTGCTGTTGGTCATTATCTCCTCCTGGGTCATTTGCGTCATCTTGCCGATACACTCGATCTTCTTCCTGAAACACGAGAGCGGAGACCTTAGTTGCGGCCCACACACGTATCGAGTAGCAGGTAAATAGGCGATAGGCCTGAAAACACTCAAATAAGACGGTAACAATGTACAAGCAAGCATAAATTGTGCTGCAAAATCCCCACGACACTGGGACCGTGATTGGAAACAGCTTCAAGTAGTCAACACTTACAAGTCTGAAGATTTTTCCACTTCATCACATAGCAGCAAGTCTAAATATGATATCCTATGTTAATATAAATAACTTTTTCTCAGCTAGTTTTCAAGTTATTAACAAGTAAACAGTTGAGTTACTAAAATGATTAAAAATATAGTATCCATTATCTCAAGTAATAAGCTATATATTTAGTATATATTTACGTTTATTTTAACTCTCCGCCACAAGTATTACTTAGTTATGAAACTTGTATTAGAAGCATGAGCTAAAAAAAAGTCGAGTTTTTAAGGATTAGAAACAATGCCGCAAACAGTAGGTTTAGAGTGAAACGTTGTGTTTGGAGAACTAAAATAATAGAAGTATCAAGATTTAAATAAGAAGCCGTTTCCAGATAATAAGTGGGAGAATTGGAATCCAAGAATTAAATAGGGGGAAATTTCAAGACAGTGAGATTCGAGGCGCAACACACGTAAAATCTAGATCCCCAAACAAAATTCTATAAAAAAATCATTTTTTAGGCAATATACAACTTTAGATGGAATAAAATAAGCTAGAAATAAATCAAACCATTTTAGTATTGAAGTTTAATTGTTATAGCTCGCTGAGGTGAAAGCCATGAATAAACCATGCTTTCCATTAGTAAACTGTCGACCTTATGGGAAATTGAACAGACACTTTATAGGTTAGTAAGTAGATACGTTACAAACTAAGCTATATCTATACTAACTGACGCTTAGCTTAATATTTCCACCTACACCTTTTCCTGCACTAGCAAGTGAAAAGTGACCCTAGATAGCTCAGTGGTTAAAGAAAACGATGCACTATGTCAGAATTCCGGAATCTGGATCCCATGTCTAAATGTAGTTTTTCAACTTTCATAAAAATCTAATTGTGGTCTTAGCGAGACCAACAATTAAAAACAGAATGTCTGTAAAGCGATTCTATCCCACAAAACTTGAATTGAATTACTTCATTGCACGAAGGTAGTCTGAGATCAGGTCGATAATTGCCAAAACAACAAACGTTGCATGCGCTGTAGCAACCAGCAAACATCACAACTGCATTAAAACTCGAGGAACGTGATCGGAACTTGGATCAACTCGATCACCGCCAATTTGAGAGCTGCTCATTACATTTCTGCTCCAGTTTGTAAACGTTGGGATATCTCTAAGGGCCAAAGTTGAGTAACACACTTCTCGTTAATCTAGTTAACATTAGTTAAAGGTGGATTTAGACATCTAGTCACAATTAATGCGGGGTTAAGACCAGGTTTACAGAGTCACGAGTAGCTCAAAGTGTTTTGAGACCAGAATATTCCTAGCAGGAACTTTACTATCAGCGTGTATGTTACACTAAGTAGCTTGGTATACCGGCATTCTAGTGTAATCACGCGCTGAGAAAATTAGACCCTTGCCGGCCAAATAAAAATAAACTCAACAAAATGGACGATGACTTGATGTGTTTACGAAAAGGATATTGTGTTTGGCTTTGACCCTGTTCAACTTCAACCGAATTTTCCAAGGATAGATTTTCGCATTGTGATTTTCTATTATCATCTTATTCAAGAAGTCTATAAATGACATTCCTAAAACCTCCCCTCCCTAACTTTATTGATGATATTTTAGGGGCACCACTTAGTTTTCCCAATAAACTTGTTTTAGAGTATAAATACATAGAAAAGGTAGGCTAATTCAATGCGTGCGAACAAAAAGCCTTTTCCCTCTTACATTTATTGGTTGTATATTGTTATAAGGTAAAACATTGTCAACGCAGGAAACGTTTTTATTGGCTTTTTTTTGCAACGGCTAAAAAGTTACGTATACATACGCCTTTCAAATATTGTTACGTTTACCAATATAATCAATTGACATGACTTTAATTAAATAAGGATCAATTTTTAGTGTCTCATCACTGACAGAAAGGGTCGTAGATACCGTGAGTTTTAAATACCTGGTAACGAGCAAATGCAATAAATCTATACTATTTTACAACCTCTCCCACTCCCTCTAGTCACCTTTAGACCCCATCCGACTATTTCTCGGTGTTAATCTTGCAGGTTAGATCTAATAATAATGTTATGATCAAAATATAATATGATTAAAATGTAATTTAAATAGACATAATGTTACTTGTCAAATGGATATTATGTTTGTATAGTGCATAGTATCTAACTTAATAATTCAATCATGATAATCATTATTTTATTTATTTTTGTCTAGATCAGCGGTGAAAACTTGCGGAACGCGAGAATATTCAAAATCTCTATGAGCAAGCTGTTGGTCATGAAACCTTCAGAAAGATTAGCTAGCCCTGGTTTAGATAATCTACTGAAAACTCTACTTGTATGACGTGACAAAAAGTTTGATTGCAGCATATAATTGAGTTACATATAGGTACATACACTACTCTCAACTTAATTTGTATGATGTGACACAAAGTTCCAATACGGTATATTTTCCTCTCAACTTGACTTGCCTGACTTGACAGCTGTTCTACTCTCAACTTAGCTCGCGTGATAAGCGCGCGTGCACGGCAGAGTTTGTATTGATTGAACAACAGGCAAACGGACCCTCCGCAAAGAGAAGGGGATCGATCAGTTGCTCAGGAATTCATATCATAACCTCGCCCCCTCCGTAAGGGAAGGGGAAATAAAACGCGAGGCAGGACAAGAATACAACCCTCCCCGTTTACCCTTTCAGAAGTACAGTAGACTGGGACTCCCCTAATAAACCAGCCAGCCAACCAAGGGCTGGTGCATTAACCTGTGTTGACCTAAGCTAGGATTATTGTAGGGAGAATCCTTTAGAAAATACAGACTTTTTTTTTTGCTGTCAAGATTATTAACATTTTACTTTATTATATTTTTATAGATGTTGATAATATACTAAAAGTGAAAGCTATAGATCACATTACTTGACGTATGCATACGTGAGAGTAGATCTAATAACGTGTTATAGTTGTCAGGTAAGGTTCTTACTGTGAGAATTGGACTCTCTATTGTCTTGAGTGTTTGTTTTTAGTTTACTAATCAACGTGATTTACTTTCCTAAACAAATCTACAAATATGTTTTATAGCACCGCGTCTTACCACCCGTTCGGGCTAATATGCTTATGTTCATACTAATGGTTTTTAGGGATTAGGAAGGTTACATTTATAGGAAGTGAATCAGCATTTAGGTGCAGGAAAAGTGGAAAACCATTTTGGGAAAAATCAGACTCAATACACCCGATTAAGATTCGAACCTCATTTTCCCCGTCATCGGCAGTTTATTCTACTGCGAGAGTAGTGTGGTACACCACGCTGGACTGGAGCGAATCTGTTCTATTAATTCAAAGCGAAGGAATTAAATAACATGGTTAAAGTCTAGGTAGGATTTTGTTTAAGACTTGTGAGTGTACATTACATTAGAATTTATTTAAAGTATGTATAAGTACAGTTTATAGAGATTCGTTCAGATAAATTTAAAATTACACTGGACATGGGAATCGATCATGAAACCTTTGGCTTACCGCGTCAATGCTTTACCACTTAAGGCCGGTCTCATGACTAGAGGATAAATATTGCTATCAGGAAGTTAAAGTTAGCGACAAGATAAAGGTATCAGTAACTTTAATATTTATGAGCTGAATTTATCTTCCCGATAGTTATCTATAGGATAAATATATTTGTATGCAGAAAACGCAAGGTTGGTACTGTTTTAATGGTGCGCGCATGCGTATAAGCACTGATGCTACCGCTACAACCTTGCGAGTGGCGACAATGTTCAACATTTGTTAAATAATGGCGGCTAAACGAGTGTGAGGAAACAGATGGCGTCACGTGGGCGCAGAAGCTAGGCTGTCTTGCAAATTATAATTTCGGTGTCTGCCAAAATATGGTCAATCTTTTGGTACGTTTACAAAATTTAATTTATTGTACTCACATTTAAATAATTTGTTTTTATATAACTATAGGTCTACAAATGGCTGGTGAGTTTTATAAAAGCGTGAATTAAATGGTCTTATCTTTATACATAATTAGAGCCTGGGCCTGTGGCTACCAAACACGTGAGCCAAGATTTTAACCCAAAAACAGATTCTGATTGGCAAAACTTCGTTAAAAACAACGCGTCACTATGGCAACGCCCATTTTAACTTTCAGATAAAGGTTATCAGGTATCCCGATAAAAATATTTATCGGCCAGATTATTAATATTCATCCAAGAGTCATAATACCGGCCCTTAAATATTTATGCTTATAATGAGTGCTAGAACATTAGCCCACCAAGCCAATCAAGGTTTGGTTCCCGTGCCAAGATATCAATTTTCAACTCTTTTTTTTTGTCACTAAACGTTCGAGTTATAAAAACATAAGATAATTATAGTAATGTTCTAGAAACAAGTATGGTTAAATTAAATTTAGTATACCCCCATTTGCGTAAAGAAAGAGTAGAAAACCACCTTCAGTACACCCGACCGAGATTTGAGCCCCAATCTACTCGTCATCGGCAGTCCAGTCTATTACGAGAATGACGCCTTACACCCGACGTGGGCTACCCTTCACCAATCGCTACCAGCGGCGAGTTTGCCGTCAAAGTGTGGCGAATTTTAGTATATTAGCCCTCACGCTAAAATAATATTTTCCTGACGGCGTGTGGTGGTTGTAACTTGACATTTCCTGCAAATCATTGTAAGCATACCGCTTTATGAATGAGTCATTGACGCAACACTGCCATCCAATTACCCCCCACCCCCCGCTTTCTGATCTCAAATACTTCAAAATTTGAATTCAAGCTCTTACTTGATTCATTCCACTTTGATATTACAAATTGAAGCAATGAAATGTGACTTGTTCAAACAGTGTGGGGTTTTAAATACTCAAGTGAGTAACCTAATTTTTCAATTTTTACATAGTGTGGCTAATTTATATTCTCATTCGCCACATTATTATTATTATTTAGCACCATGTCTTACTACCTGTTCGGGTTATACGCTTTAAAGTACTAATTACGCTAATGGATTAGGAATTGGGAAGGTTGAATTAGATGAAATGAACCCGCATTTGTGTTGAGGGAGAGGGGAAAACCATTTAGGAAAAACCACCTCCAGTTCACCCGACCGAGATTCGAACCTCGATCTCCCCGTCCTCAGCAGTCGAGCTCAACACGACTAGCGCATTAGCCAACTACGCCACTGAGGCGGGTTCATTCGCCACACCTGTGGCTAAGTTAAAAATATATTTTTGACGACCTGTGAGGGCTTGGGTTCAAATTCAGTCTTCACGTGGTGTAGAATCCGGCGAGGATACGATCACGCAGGGACATAATAAAAACGTTCGTGTAAAGAGACCGTAAACCTATTTAAACAATAATGTGAGGTGTTATGGAATCGCTTTAGGAAGGTTAATACTAGAGAGTTGCTAAAGCTACTAAATCTATTTTCATATATTCATACGACAAATCATATCCCATTAATAAATGTTATCAATGCCGATAAACTAATATAATATGTAGTAGCAAGCCAGGGTTGCCACTCTTTTTTTAATACATAATTTCCGGTGTTTTCCAGGTTTTTCCATTTTTTCAAACCCTTTAAAGGCAAGTAGAGAAATTTCACTTTCCATAAAATTGAATATTGTAAATTCATGCCATTGGTGTTTTGGAATATTATTTTACTTTGATGGGGAAATGTATGTAGTTCTTTTAAGCACTGCGTCTTACTACCCGTTCGGGTTATACGTTTATGTACTAATTAAACTAATAGTTTTAGGGATTGGGGAGGTTTTATTTTGAGGAAGCGTACCGACATTTGTGTGGAGGGAGAATAGAAAACCATTTAGGAAAAAGTATCCTCAGTACACCCGAGCGAGATTGGAACCTCGATCCCCCCGTCATCGTGAGTCTAGTCTACTGCGAGAGTAGCGCGTTAGACCACGCGGCCACCGAACAGGGTTGTGTGTAGTTGTCACACAAATGTGTGTGTAATGTTAAACAGTGCCTGGATGCAAATTTTAATCAAAATTGTTTGAGTCAATTTTGAGAAAATATTTTTTTTTTATCTTTTCCCCCTTAAGTAAGCTACCCAACTTTAGATATGGACTAAAAAAAAAAATCTGAAGAATCTTGTGGAATCTATATCAAGTTTTAGTTAGCTCGGTAAAATAGTTGGGGCTTTAGGCCGATGAACATACAAGACGATATTGAAAAAACCACCTTTAGGGCCATGGTGAAACGTCGACATCCGTCAAAATCTCGAATTAGATTTTTTGACGATTAGAATACTTACTCCAAGTGGTCACGAGGGAAAAAAGAAGGAAGGGCGTATAGACATATATTTGACTCGGTGTTCTCTTCAATCCGATTTTTATTCTAAACAAAGCCTACTATTCAATGTTTGTAGTTTAATGTCATACATTCACAAATACTCCAATACTTTTATTCTTTATGAAACTCCTTGTATTTTCCTGATTTCTTCATAATACAAAAAGTTGTTTTTTCTTTTATTCCGGTTTTGTGGCAACTTTACATGTTGTCAACCTTAAGAGCAATTTGTTTATGTTCTACGTCTTATCACCCACTCGGGTTGTATGCCCAAGAACTCAACTACACACAACCAATTTAAGGAACGAATTATTACTGATATATTTTTTAATTAGTTTTTTTTTATCAATTCAGAAATTTGGTTGCACATTTAAACATTGTGGTAATTAGAAAAATTATGTTTCACAGCACTAATCTTTGTAGTTTATTGGAACAGCGTAGGGTATATTATATTTAAGTCAGCGGTAGTCTCAGGGTTTTACTCTACGAAAGTTATCAACGCGGATACAATAATAATAATAATAATAATAATAAGAGAGCCGGGGGTAGTGAGTGAACCTATTCGAAATAAAATTTGATAAATAAACAAGTTACTAAAACAGAGTGGCTACAAAACATATTTTACAAAATCCCCTGACTTTTCCAAGCAACATTTTTCAATTTTCCCCGACTACTTTTTCCCAGTTTTAATGGTGGATGATAACTTTTGTTTTATTTATTATTAATCACATATTAAAAAAAGTTTGTATCTAAGTTACTAAATTATTATTATTATTATTATTATTAGCACCGCGTCTTACTACCCATTCGGGTTATACGCACTTACGCTAATGTGAAATGGTAGGGTGATTGTGAGATGAAATGAAGGACCTACAGTTTAACGTGGAATCCGAACCACGGTGGAGGCCTGGCATTCCCCACATTCACAAGATGTCTTGTCAGAGGTGAAGGAAGGGTTTGGTAAACAGATAAATCTTTGCCGGGACCGAGGATTGAACCCCGGCCGCCAGCACAGAAGTCTGACACCTAACCCCTAGACCACCAGGTCACCAAGTTACTAAACATAAATGGTTATATCAGTTATTTTAATAATTAAAATGTTATTTTATTTAGGTATTATTAACTTTTGTTTTAGTGTTTAGTTGCGAAATTAATGGGATATTTTAGACATATTTTTTAATTACCTGACTTTTCCTTATTTTTAGTTAAATCCCTGAAATTTCCCTCTTTTCCCTGTCATCCAAAAATTCCCTGACTTTTCCAGTTTTTCCCTGTTTTACCTGTCTGTAGCCACCATGTAAAACTACTTTTATATAGCCATAAGTCAAGTCATGTGATATACTGATGTATTTTGAGATATATATCATTATCACTATTATTATTATTACTGGAGGTATTTAACGTGCACTTTCTAAACCAACTGATTATATCACCACACGAGAATTTCTATGAGCGGGAACAAAAAAGGCCCTACTAATTTGCCAGGAAAGGTAGTCTTACTTACACAAATCTTCCAGGGTTCTTTTACACGCCACAATCGACGTCTTTATTTCCCCTCCGAAGAAAATTGTGCTACGGATGTTTATTACTCAAGAACAATCCATCGACTCCAGCTGGGTTTGAACCCACGAACGTGGGGTCCCGACTAGAGCACTTTACCCCAAGACCACCGAGGTCGACGGAAGATAATATCAATATAGTAAAATGCTATCGATGTTGAACGCAAATAGTGTATGTTTTTAGTATCCAAACTGTTCTTAATGTACCTAATTTTAACTAAAATTATACCAGCTTCGGTGGCGGCATGGTCTTAGGAGTCACCTATCTCATTGGGTATGGAAGCTATTTTTAATTTGTCAAAGTGTTTCGCGAGCTACTCTGATCAAAAATGTACAGTATCGCAGCTTTAATATTATTGTAATAAGGTTGGCATATTTATATTTTAAACAAAATGACAGTTATATATATAATCTAATATATAATCTAAATCTAAACATGTTTTGTATCTTACTGAATTAACACATTCACTATCACCAATTATTTTCACTCCCATTCGATTTTAGTTATCAAAATGTGTATCTGTTCTCAGCTGAAAATGATAACTCACACAGGTTGGTAGAGCGGAACGCCTTCACCCAGAGTTAGGCATGAACCAGACTTGAGTCCACATAATTATATTCTAGACCTGAGGCAACAGTCTTCAATAAACATTTATATATGGAAAAGGCAAACTATATTTTTCGTGCGAACAACCGCCAATGTCACCGTGAGTTACCGTTTGGCAGCCCTTGGTCTAAAAGAGGTCACTCTCGCAATAGACCAGGCTGCCGAAGGTGAGATGACCGGGGTTGGGATCTCTGCCGGGTATATTGACGGTGGTTTTACAATCTTCCTCCACGTATATGCGCATACACGTCCTCTAAATTACAAATATTTTACAAAAAAAAAATTCGCTTCTCCATTAATGCCGGGAAAATGACAAGGACTTAACATAAGCGGATATCTACTATTTTGATAATTTCTCTACAACCCTTAGAGATATTAAATAACTCCCATTACAAAGTTGTAGTATTAATAAAACTTTTAGAAAACTTTCATTTGAAATATATAATAGTTTGTAAAAACTCTTTGGTGAACAGAAAAAATAAAAAAAATATTTTTCCGCAACATTGTAGGATATATTCTTTCATGTATGCCATTTGGTGTAATGTTTATGCAAACATGTATATTATTTTATTACATAAAGCTTACAAGTTTTGAGTAGATCCCTCCATCTTTAGATAAAGAAACGAGAAAGTTTCTGCGGTGCATCGGACACATTTTTTTATTTTGTGAGTTTGTGAGTGAATGGCCGTGCCCTTCAAACGCTGAAACATTTCTGTAGGTTGCATAAAAGACACGCTAGAACACTATAATGAAAATATTGAGAAAAAAGTTTGAAGACGAAATATTTCTTCAAACATAGGCTTTAAAACTTTTATTTTTAAAAAAAGTCGCAATAGCGTGACCGCACAAACTTAAATAGAGTTCAACAGATTAAAGTAAAGATAAACTAGAGCATTTGTTTAGTAAACCTAGTGTTTCTAAGAATCGCCCTCTATTTTTTATCTTATCCAAAAGAATCATGGCCTAAAATCTAACTTATTTTACTTTGTGAAAACATTTTACTTCAACACAAAAATAAAACTTTTCCCCCGGGTGAAATCTAAGGTGGCAATCTTGAATAAGAAATGGAAATTGCACACTTCAATATTGTTTCATAAATGGATTTTGAACAAGACAACATACACAAAAGAGAATACAAACCTAAATAACAGAAAGAACGAAAAAAAGCTTAGTTTAAAACTTCCATTTTTGTATTCGTTTACTATGCTGGCGGCCGGGGTTCAATCCTCGGTCCCGGCAAAGATTTATCTGATTGCCAAACCCTTCCTTCACCTCTGACAAGACATCTTGTGAATGTGGGGAATGCCAGGTCGCCACCGTGGTTCGGATTCCACGTTAAACTGTAGGTCCTTCATTTCATCTCACGATCACCCTACCATTACACATTAGCGTAAGTGCGTATAACCCGAACGGGTAGTAAGACGCGGTGCTAATAATAATAATGTATTAGTTTACTGGATAAAGTGATAAAAAAAATATCACGGCAAAAAAATAAAAGTACATTATTGATTTTAACATGCCTAATAATATGCACAATCCTATATTCAGCATTCGCCGATTCAGTTGTAAACTTATTTTTAGCACCGCGTTCTTTCGGGTTATACGTCTATGTACTAATTACACTAATGTGTTAGGGATTAGGATATAATTTAGAGGAAGTGCACCAAAATTTGCTTTGCGTGGAGGTAGAGTAGGAAATCGTTTTGTAAACATTCTGAGCTTGATTAGATCAGCACACGACTTCCAAACTGACTTAATTCTAGAACAGACACGACCACAAGTACTTTACCTGTCAATTTAACCAAAGTTATATTTTTCGGTCATGTCAGAATTCGAACCACCCGGGACACATGGTTTATTTGGACAACGGACTATATACCTTTATTTTTAACTAGTGCTGGCTAGACACGTGACCCTTCTTACTTCCCGAAAAGGCGAGAAGTGAAAGAATCCCCCTGCTCTGCAGGGTAGATTGTTACACCTTACATCACCATGAATAATTCAGGGGCAATAGAACGTACCGGTAACACCGCGGTTGAACGACCGGGAGGGGAAGGAATGACTTCAAGAGAACAAGAGCAGTTCCGGGACTACTTCCACCGTTGGCGGTCCACGACAATTAACACGGTAAATTTATTCTGGAAAACTTGCTGTTTTTTAGTTGGTACGCTCAACACATGGGCTATTAACGATTTAATCTAAAGGAAGGGGATGAAAAAGATCATTATAATAATTAACTCACATCGGTGGGAACAGTGCAAAAGGCGTTAGTCTAGACTAGTATGGTTTTTCGGTGACGGGGAAGTCAGTGTTGGAATCCTAACCAGGAGTATTGAGGTGATTTTCCCTCGGGAGTTCGAAAATATCAAAATATCGGAGATAAGTTATATGATTTATATCAAGGTCTTGAACTATATCGTAGAAATATTCAAATCTCTCTATATATATATATACACACACACACGTGCGCGCTCTACCTGAATGTTTGTGTAGATAAAAGGTAGGCCTATCCAAAGAGAGAATCATATACATTTACATATCAATAATAGTATTACTTATATTAACCATTTATATTATTTTGTAAATATAAAATTGATTTAATGACTTTAGTCAAGGCAACTAAATCAGGAGTTTTTAGGCTAAAATTCTGTTTTCAATATTTTATCAACACATTTACTTTATACATGCAATAATTGAGGGTACATTTATTCTAGATTATAACTCCTCATTCTTATCCAAATTAGTGTTAATTTTCAGAATGCCCGAGGTGGTAAGACGCGGTGCATGGGAAAAATTGTTTAAAGGAAGTGTGCCTGCATTAGCAAAGATAGAGGACAGGAAAACAAATGCCACATGCGGAAACCCTCTATGTAAAACTATCTGGGATTTGAACCGAAACCTTTTCATCAACAGCGACCATGGACAATGCAGCGTCTGACAGCTTAGCCTGCGCGGTCACCAGTGAATAGATCCATTGTTAAGTAATAAGTAAATGTGTGGGAAGTTGTAATATTTATGAGCCTAGGACGATATCTAAAGTGTGGAGACGTTTCATGCGCTGATCAATCACTCATGACAGGTTCGAATCCCCGTTAGAACGGATTTAAGTATCCATGCGATGCGAAAGTGGGCAAGACACATAATACATAATGAGTTCACTGGCGCAGTCCCGCCAATTATTCAGTTTCTAGTTAAAAAAATTTAAAACATTTGAGTTCAAAATTGCCCTCGAATGTAAATACTTAATAGGTCAAATTTTATTCAATGCGACTTTAGAGCTATAACTTAGACTAGGCATATGCTATTTATTTATAAATGAATATAGTAAAAGCACCCAAGAATCCCTAGGCTGCAGTTGAAGAACGGTAGAGATTAAAATAAAATTAGCATGCTCTTGTGTTGCGTCAAAATATGTTTAATTAACCATGCAAATGAGAATAAGCGCTTGAAAGGTAAGCCGTATACTATACATTCTCCTTTTATTCCCGTAAAAGCCGTATTACAGAGCAATGAGAACAACTGTTGTGGCCGAGAATACCAAGTTGTGCTTCTCTTTGCGGTGTCCAACAGACGAGGACGACGTGAAGAATAGGAGTAGGTACAGTCTACTGCAATCAGGAGGTCTCATGCACTAATAAATACCCCCCTGTACCTTAAAAGAAAGCAAAATGTAGACACACACAGCGCCATCAGTTTTCTGATCTGGCGTCGGAACAGATCGGATTATTTCAAGGAGTCACGCAACGAATCGCCCGTCAGGAACTGTTGCGTGTCATCCGGATTCCGACCCTTTGCCTACTTCAGACACGATAGTGTTGGATAGTCGGGTTGGGAGAGTTACGGAGCAGTAGCTCAAATGTTTACCAGCATTAAACTATCGTTTATTATTTTTACTTCGTTTTCGAAAGTGACACAAAAAGACATCTGTTGGTGGACATTTTGATTTGACAAGGCGAAATCTTAATATAGCTAAGATAACATATACATAAATAATGTAGCTATATTACATTTTATACAAGTGAATTGAACTAGAAAAGTAAGTTGTCAAAGTGTGTTTGGTCACTCATGTACAACAATGGCAACATTATTACACCATTGGTGTAGGGATGATAAAAGTAGAATTAAAAGGAAATGCACCCGAATTTGTTGCACGGATAATGTAAAACTCTATAGGAAAAAAACTTTAAAAATCAAATAGCCAAAGCTATTATGTTTGTTTTAACGAGGATTTACTCGCATCTAAATATCATATTCTGAAAATTGAAAAATGACACCTCGACACGGGAATCGAACCCGGGACCTTTGGCTTAGTACGCCAATGTTCTGACTACTGAGCTAACCAGGATTCGTCCCGTGCTCAGGGTCATTCTTCACTCCCATCTTAAGGCAGAGTCTATGATGAACGTGCGGTACACCCAGACGGGAATCGAGCCAGGACCTACCCTTCAATACGACGCGCCTAGCCAACCGATAGTGGAAAATAAATGGCAGTGAAACTAAAGAAGAGGATAATGTTGAAGTTATGAAACCACACACACTCCAAGGGGTTGTGCGGGAGAAACTCAATTTTATACCGACCCAAAATACTAGAGAGTGGCGAATAAAACATAGTTAATAAAGTTATACCCGTATTGAGTATACTAGGGTGTTGTGTGTGTGTGTGTGTGTGTGTGTGTGTGTGCGTGTGTGTGTGTGCGTGTGTGCGTGCCCCCGCCCACACCGCACCCTCCTATATGTATACTGGTACAGAGCAAATACATTATCTTTGCAGGAACAAGTCTTCATCGAGTACACTTATATTTCACGAACTCTATTTTTAAGGCTCATTCGTGCTCTCCATACATTATAATGGCGTACAAGAAGCTAATTACATTTGTGAAACTTTTAAAATCCTTATATCCCAATTTACGGTAGCGCAGGCTTCACTAAGAAGCAAAAGCGTGTTATTTTATCATAAGTTGCGGGAAAGTTTCTGCCCCCTTTCTTTCCTACCACTTTCCCCCCTCACCATCCTTTTTACCCTTTCTGGTGTATACATCCTAATTATTTTCTGAACTGCTGTTTCCCTTGCTAGTTTCTCATTGGTCGGTGAGTCGTCTCAGTCCAAGGATTACAGACAACTAACTGCCCTTGTCTCCGCATAGCGCGCGAGTATCCAAGAGAAAGACCATTTTTATGGCCCTATCGAAGGCTGTCGTTCTAAAATCATTTATCGAAGCCGCAGAAGGTAGTTGCCATTCAAATATTTCGTAATACAGCAAGCTCATAGTAATAGTTTATATATTCTCGATATTGGACAGTGACAATAAATTATATCTATAATATGTAGCTATCTATATAATGAACGTGATAGGATATGGTACATAAGTAGTGAACTAATCGACGCACGGTTAAAGCCACAAGTTAAGAAAAAGTCAGAATGAGGGAATAGCTGAGCTATGCTGATGTGAACTGTTGCCAGACTTTACATTTAAACTGGCCAGCAAGTGACTTTATCAACACATTTTTTATTTAATTCATATACATTTCAAAGTGCATTTAACAAATTAGAGGCAAATGCTCATCTGAAGCCAGGAACATAAAATAATATCATACTATCCAGACATAATTTTCACTCAGGAGAAGTATTTTCTGGCACTATTAACTTTGACACACTCAAAAATAGTGCATAATTATCTTGAATTAGATGCTAGACAGTTATGTACATAATTCCAGTTATACTATGCATTGAAAAATTAATCAACACACTGTTTTGGCAAATATTCAATTATATATTATCTTT
Organism: Timema monikensis; assembly: GCA_902151445.1. NCBI lineage: Eukaryota > Metazoa > Arthropoda > Insecta > Phasmatodea > Timematidae > Timema > Timema monikensis. The sequence goes on from CABFVZ010000914.1 coordinate 158,209, forward strand.
ATATAGTATTAATATTAATTAATATTTTTATCACCAAACAGGTAATCACTAATCTCATAAAAGTTTATTTTTATTTAATAATCAGTGCGAATGTGAATAACTCGTTTATCTTCATATTTGCTATAGATAAAACAAGAGAACATTTGATTCACTGATAAATTTTCTGATAACGCGTACAAAACTTTTTCAATTCAAAACTAGAGCCACGCACGTGCGTATCACTCAATCACAAATTAGATTTTCTTGAAATTCTGGGTTTACCTGGTGTCCATCAAAGGTAACTAAGGGTGTGGTGTTATTTTTCATCTCTAGGGTAGAGTTGAAAATGAGGTGATAAGAGAATAACTTAGAGAATGCCATTATTTTTCAAATATTGGGCATAATTACATCATAAATAATATTATCGCCTCGTTAATGCATGTAAACCAAAAGCAAGCTTGGTTTTTAGAATTTGTATAGGTTTTATTTTTTTGCAAAACATAAAACAATATGTCGAATTCATAAATCTAATTACAACTCAAAGTATCCACTAATCTAAGTTGACAATCTTTGTTAAATCCCCTCCATATGCCAAGAATAGTTTCCTAGATTAGTCGATGTGTTGGCGCGGCATTGTTCTGTGTGACAATGCAATTAATTACTTGACCCCCAGAGTGGAAGTGAAGAGAAGGAGTAAACTTTACAGTTGCTTGTTCTCAATTATTTGATTCTGCAATTTTTTTATGTTAATTCTTCAAAGTGTTTGTGTTTTGTGTTTAAATTTTCTGTATGTATTGAGTACGTGGATTTTATAAAGCATATAAAAATGTGTGTTTATATGTAGCATATTTTTGAAACTATAGATTTATTGTGTACCATCTGCGTTAATAGGGCCTACTCATAAATGGTTAGTTTAAATTTGGGATATTTCGATTTTTTTTAAAGATATTCCTTGTACTTCAAACTAAAAAATTGTCTACTATACATATAATTATAATATATAATGTAGATGAGGTGGTAAAAGATGGATAACCTCTTCCTATAGACATACTCGCAATACATGATTATGTATTTTGACAAATATTATTAAAGTTTTTTACAAATTTTGCGAATTTTCAAAAATCTGTTATCAATAAATTACTCTTTATTTTAGGGCTAAAATAAAAGTTTATATTTTACCTAGGGGGGTATGACTCATGACTGGATATATAAGATAGTAAGAAATAACATATTTGAAATTAAAGAAAGGAAGACAAATAAATAAGTTTTTAGAGAAAATTAATATAATATGATTTCAATAAAAAAATTAAGTGTCAATCAGCACTCAAATGGATACGTGCCAATTGGCAATGCATTTCATCGGGCAATTTCTCATAGCTGGAAGAATAAGGACGATAATCCAGCTGGTGAATGGTTGTATTATTGTAGAATGGATAGTCAGTGAGTGATGCGATAATAGATGGCTCTCACAAAGCTATGTTGTTCGATACGTTTGACAACCATATTTTAAAATGCTGGTTGATCAGTCGCGAGCGCACACAAATGACTTGCCGGGCAACATGACGGCCGCGGGTACCACTTGAACATTTGCATGGAAGGAAAATTGGAAATCACTCGGAAAAAAATCTCATCAGTAGACCCGACCGGGATTCAAAACCAAATCCCTCCACTACAGGCAATCCAGTTTATTGCGAGTGACATCTTAAGCCATGCGACCACCAATGCTGGTTCAAACAAATAACATAGCTCCAATGGTATATAAGAAAACCCTAGCAAGATACATATTTACGCAATTTTTCTAACAAAAAAGTATGCTAAAATAAGTAATATTATTGGCATCTCGGAATTTTAACAGGATATTAGACTATTCAAGAACTTTGGAAAATTAAACTAAACATATATATTGAAAACATATTCATTTTTGCTATGAAACTGTACCCACTTAAACTATATTGTTTAGAATATCTTGCCATTTCTCCCTAGCACAATGTTAGTGAGAGTATAGTGCACGACTATTATTATATTAAGAACGCGATGTTTGATATAGCGAATGCCCTTCTATAACTCAACCGAGCGCCTGGGCTCGATACGTCATGCTGCCCGCACTGCGGCGCCGGGTGTTGGCTCAACTAACCATGGCAACATATAAGAGAGACGAGACACAAGCAGGGTTTGTTATAACAGATAAGCAATCGTGAGGGATTATATTTGCAATAGAGTTAATTTATTTATTAACCAATTCACCTTTTATTTAAGCGATTGAAAAAAGATAAGGCAAGTCTGAAATAAGTGTTTAAGACAGGAATGTCAAACTCGCAACCCATGGGCCACATATGGCCCTATACATGATTTTGTGCGGCCCGCGGACACTTTGATCAACCAACATACAATGCAACCTTATTTTTATTTTTATAAACGATGTAAAAATATAAAATTTGGGAATGTGATATTTGGGAATTTCTGGATTGTGATTTTGGCATAGAGCATAGCAAATCTGTACTCTTTACTCGACATGAATTAATTCTCAAAAATTGTTGAATTTGTGCACCAAATATAAGCAATGTTTGGCAGCACAGTTGTTTTATCAAATATAATGAAACCAAACACCCAAAATATACGGTTTATACTTACACACACTACGGCCAATAATTATGATAATGACTTCATGGCACAAGACATTCAGATAATTTTTTCATTAACAAGATATTCCAATTTGGGGGAAGGGGTATAGGACTAATATTATTGTTTTATATAGCGGGCCTAATCTTTTCTTTACGGAAAAAATATTAAGTTGGCCACCAGTGCGAGTTTTATCTGATAGATAGATGATGAGTGTCGGTTGGGTATTAAATATGACTTGAGGTCTGACCCTTGCCTCAGTCGTAAGCAACTCTTATCAAGTGAACTAAGGGTCCCGGGTTGTATTCTCGGCATTGGCGGAAACTATATAATTAATTCCGCTGTGATGAATCCACGGTCGTGATATTGGGCGCTGTCTCTGTTCGAGATTTAAGTTGGATATCTAGTTCAAAAAGTACAAGTTAAAATACCTCTAGGTAATTAACAATAAGATGTGACTTGTCTATATTTTTATTTGATTATAAACCATGGTTTCTGAAGATAGCGATGCAACCATCTGCATTAGATTTAAAACGGGAATAATTTTTATGTCATTCATTTTGCAAAAAAAAAAACGTTTAAACATTTTTTCCAAAACCCTTTCTAGTCATGTTTTGTTTTATTCTATTAGCGACGACTTTATTCAGGTCAAATTATCCCCTTCACACAGAAACTGGAGTATCAGTCCCCTTTAAAAGCCCACGGACATTAGCTCAATGGGCAAGGAATAAAAATGAGCGATCTTCTACGACCTTTTCGACACAAATGACAAGTGGAAATAAGAAAAGAAGATGGAAATCGAAAGGATTTCCGTCCTAGAAATATCGCAAAGTTTATTTCCTTCTTTACTCTCAATCCTCTCGTCTCATTCTTCCCTGGCCTACTTTTCGTTCGGTCGCTTTTTAAAATAAAATAATTCTGGGAACGGTCGGAAAGATTATAGAAATCACAGTCTTTCTGAAAGTGTTATCAAGAAAAAAAAGAGTAATGTTTACCACTTCGCATCCCAAAAACCGCGTCCAGACGTCACCAGAACAACGAACATGTTCGCGATAAATATGGACGGTTTACCGAACAGAACATTGTAACAGAATATGTACTTTGTTCTGTTCGTCCCCGGTCCAACAGTTGTCGGTTTTTGCCCGTCGCATCAAAGGATGTTCGTGTTCGGTCCTGTTCTAGTCTGGACACCTCTGTGAACATTTCCCCGAACATACAGTCATTGGCCGGACAGCAGCCGAGTCACACGTGTGTTTTGATTTTTATAAGTCTACTTATATCTTTTGGCGAGTTTATTTCTTAGTGTGTGTGTTGAATTAATAATTATTATTATTACCTCATTATTTTAGCATATTGTTGAAAAATGGAGGGGTCAAAAAACCAAATGAAGCTCATATACCTCTATAAGCCACACCAGATAATCTGGAATCCCAAGGATTCAGATCACTACAATAAAATTTAAAAAACTTACGAAAAAACGGAGCGTCAGTGCTAATCTTTTCCGAGCTGGTATTGCATTTATAAATGATGTTTGTTTTTTTAATGTTAGGTTCTAATAAATTTATTAATATTTCAAAATCAGATTTGGTGCATTCGCGCAAAGATTTTATACATTCCCCTGATTGACTTAAATTTAATATCTGCCAATAAGCCCACTATAAACATTTTAATTTGGTATAATCTTGTCATCCACCATCGACGGGATTTTGGTCTTTTTATTCTTTGGTAGTAATAGATAAATATAACATAGACCTATGCAGCCGATGTTACTCATCGCACCACTGATATCGAAGCACAACTGAGTTATAGGGAAATAATGATGGAGTTACCATTTATGAGAACATGTTGCGAACATGTTCTGTTCAAGTCTGAACACTTCCGCTACAAAGAACAGAACAATGAAGATGTTCGTGTTCGTTTTCCGTTCTAGGCGTCTGAGTTACTGTTAAATTTCCATTGGAAGGGTTTTATCTAAAAGCTAATAGATCTTTTTCGTGTTTTCACACACATAAGGTCATGTGATCAGCAGTTGTTACTTTTGACACATTATATATACCCATCAAATAGTACTAATACAATGTCATCAATTTTGGCCGCAAAAATATACGTGCCATTTTTAAAATTGGCAATGTTTATAGTCTAGTCTCGGGGTCAACCAATCTCTCAGTATACGATATTACAACCGGTTTAGATTGAATGGCCTAAGAATCTCGATCATATATAAGGCCATAAATGCTGCGAGAGTTGGCTCCGCGGTCTGAGCCACTTGAGACACGTCAAGGTTTGGGTGACTTTTAACATGTTGAGCTTACCCTATTCTAAAAAAGAAGTTCACAGGTGAGATGCATTGGGTCGAAGGAAGAGAGTAACACAGTAGACTGTTGGCAGAGGGTGGGTCAAGAAGCTAGAACTGTTAAGCCGGGGGAATTAGGGCCCGGGAGTAAGATACTCTCCCACTCCCATATTTGTTTATGGATCATAATAACAGTGAAGTAGTTCAGAATCTTACACCACAATAGATGATATTGTCGTACGTACATCCGCTCTTTTGCAACGATATATTTTAATATACTCTAATGCAGACTAACAGTACAAACAACTTGCACTTCACCTGCTTCGGTGGCCGCATATTATAAGGTGTCACACTCATATTAGACTAGACTATCGATGACAGGGAGATCGGCGGTTCTAATCCCGGTCGCATGTACCAAGGTTTTCCCCCAAAATGGCTTTCCATTGTTCTCCCTCCACACAAATGCGGGTATACTTCATCAACATTTAACCTTCATCCTAAATTCATAAGCGTAGTCAGTAAACATACCTAAATTGGTAGTAAAACGCGGTGCTTAGAAGAAAAAACTCGCATTTATGGGGCACACATGTTAATACTTCTCGGAAAACTAATTTAAACATTTCCCCTCATGTGGCCGCATGGTCTAAGGCGTCACACTCGCAATAAACTAGACTGCTGACGACGGGGAGGGATCATTGATCGATCCCGGTCGAGTGCACTGAATGATCCCCCCCTCCCGCCCCCCAATGGTTTCATACTCCACGCAAATGCGAGTAAACTTCCTCTAAATCCAACCTTTTTCATTCCTAGTTCATTAGTGTAACTAGTAAATAAGCGTATAACCTGAACAGGTAAGTAGTACAAGACACGGTGCTAAAAAAATAATTAAATCTCAAACGAGGTCTGAGGTAACAAAATTGACGAATATCGTTATGGACGAGTCCATTGATTTAACATTGTAACAAAGAGAAGAACAAAACAGCGCCCTAAGTAAAGTACGGGAGAGCTAGCGTAACACAATGTTCTCGTGATTTTAACTGGAAGTGATTTCAATGCACTTAACGTAACGTAGCGTAAGAAGTAACGTAACGTAGCGTAAGAGGGGAAAGCTTGCGCGTGATATTTGTTGTCTTCTGTGATGCAATTTGAGAACACCAACACATCGTGGCCTCTTCCGATATTTGATTTTGTAGCTCCAAAAATCTTCAATTGCAAGTACTTCAAGTCTTAACACGCTTAAAGGCAAGAGTTTCATTTTTGTGAACCATTTGTATTTACAAAAAAAAAATCAAATTCCTAGGCTGTATTTTGATCGCGTTTTTACGTTACGCGATTGTGGCCTAGCACCATCTCAGACTGGATAGTTTTTTTGTTTTTTACATTTTCCGTCCATTTTTGTTTTTACTTCTACCAACCTTTTAAAATGAACGCTTTCAGCCAGTCCATGACAGAACATTTATATGTCATCCACACTTCAAAAAACCGTGTGCGGAAATAATGAAATATGGAAATATGTATGTGTATATGTAAACAGTTTAACAATAAATTTAAATCATGCCATGTTAATAAACCGTTTTTTGACTAATTGAGAAAAAAGATTGTTTAAGTTTAAAGTGATTTTTGCATTATATATAACTTAAAAGTGTGCTTCTCAATAAGTCAAAAATGATATACCGGCATGGTATGATTTCAATCCATTGTCATTTATTTTAAAATGATCAATTCCTTGATCAGGGTTTGGCCGAGGTTTTCGTCCCATCTTGGGCTGGCCCTAGCAGACGTGTGTGCGGGGCTACAAGGCCTACACCTATAGACGGGCTGGCCCTAGCGGACGTGTGTGCGGGGCTACAAGGCCTACACCTATAAGACGGGCTGGCCCTAGCGGACGTGTGTGCGGGGCTACAAGGCCTACACCTTAGATGAACATTTTCTGGGAAATTTTAAATAGGGGGTTAAATTGTAAAGGTGGCACCTAGAGCCTATTATACTACAAAATATAGTGTGTTAAGAGACGAGTGGGTTATAAGAAGAGGAGGGGGCACAAGGGTGGAGGAGGGGTAGACAGGAAGCACGGTAGATTGGGGGGAGGGGGAACCTTTAAATTATTTTAATTAATTTATTCATTATAAAAAATTGAAGTATAATTTATGAACATTACTATGAAGATAACGAGTCTAGAAAGGCTTGCATTTTTTTAAATTTTTACTCGTTCGGGTTATAAGCTTATGTACTAATTATGTTAATGTGTTAAGGATGAGGTGGGTTGAATTTAGAGGAATGGAACACGCATTTGTGTGGAGAATAAAAACCATTTAGGGAAAACCTCCTTCAGTGCACCCGACCTCGATCGAAGCCAATTTCCCTGTCATCGGCAGTCTAGTCTAGTGCAGGAGTAGCGCGTTAAGACTGTGCGACCACCGAAGCTCGTTTGATGATGTTTCTGGTGTTAGCGCCTTTAGGAGAAATTACTGTATAAACTTTGACATTTGGGATATAGCCTATATCTCGATTACATTAGTTCAATTTAATAAGTTGAATTTATTTGAGAGAAATGGTAATTAAATATTTCAGTTTTGGAAAATTTTCCGTCTCACCTCTACCTACGCCTTATGTGACAAAACCTTAAGTGAAGGCTCGTTATTGTGCGCTGAGCACACGGCCTTTCCATGAGTCATCCTCCACCCTCCATGTATAAAGGCTTGCTTGTTCTGTAGGGGTGAGGGGAGCGTGTTGGAACGACTCGAGCTAGGGGACTAGAAACCTCCCCTAACAATATAAATTCCCCCGATCTAGTTAAAACACAACAACGTAGTCTGAACGAGCAAATGTTTGTACAGGTGCACAAGAGACGGTGTTCCGTGGAACCATGGTTCGGGACAAACACAAGGAATACTTTATAATATCGCGATTGTACTCTAGATCTGTTCCCGTGGTCGACCAATACTGACAAATATAGCGACTACTGGCTTATTCTGAAATACAACTAGCCGTGCCAGTGTAGAAACGGTCACAATATCAAGTTCATTCAGTCTGGTTTGCCGGTCGGGATGTATTGAAGGTATTTTGGCTACACGGTTTTCCACTCTCCCTTCACGCAAATCTTGGTATATTTCATATAAATTCTAGTTCCCTAATGCCTGAGACATGCATGCCTACAAAAAGAACGGTTCCCGAGATCCGGGGGGAGTTGGGAAGGGGAACGGTAATGTCCAGGCCTGTGGAGTCAGCGTCGGCAAAATGTACTGGCACCCCCTCCGGCTTAAAAACTTGTAATAATATGGCAATATATTATACTTTTTTAATATTTAGAACCAATATTTGTAATTTGGATTTACAAATGTATTTAAATATAAATTCACACGGTTAAAGAATCTTATTATTATTATCATCGCATCTTACTACCCGTTAGGTTTATAAGCACTTACGCTAATGTGTAATGGTAGAGTGATTGTGAGATGAAATGGAGGACCTACAGTTTAACGTGGAATCCGAACCACGGATGGAGGCCTGGCATTCCCCACATTCACAAGATGTATTGTCAGAGGTGAAGGAAGGGTTTGGTAATCAGATAAATCTGTGCCGGAACCGGGGATTGAACTCCGGACCATCAACTCAGAAGTCCGACACCTTACCCCTAGACCGCCAGGTCACCCGTTAACATGTTACTGCAGTCAACTTGTCAATACTAATTAATATACTTTAGCCATTTATGAAGGAGTCGGAGTTGGACGGTAGAAAAACAGAGAGGTGGGTGTCAAAGGCTTGGTGTTCCGACTTCACAGCCCTGATAATATCCTTAGTTAAGATAATTTAAAAATCTTTTGCCCAAACAGTCTGGGTAATTAGAAAGTGCGCGTTAACTACCACCATAAAAAATTAATTTTTTTGTAGGCACTTAAAACAAATGGGGGAGGCGGATATGAATTAACGTTTGGTACCGACCATTAGAAGACTGATTCCCGCTTAACTTAATGGGTCAGCATTATGCAGACTTTACTCGTCCCAACCGGGATTCAATCCCAAGCTTTATGTTAAGCATTTGAAATTAGAAGCTCTCTACCATGGTCAAAGCGAGTCTCCATATTATTATTGATGGCCAAGACTTTGTCTGATCGTGTGGTCAGGGTGAGAGACCACGAGTTCGTCGTGATACCAAAGTAATATTTGAAACAGGTGAAATTATTGTTCGGAATATTAGCAGCTTACCCCCAACTTAAATATAGGACAGACAACCAACTGAATCTAGACCGTTAATCTTCAACTTAGTAAAAAGGATCCAATTTAATTTAAAAGCTATAAGCTCATGTCCTCACTAAGAACCAACCCAAGTACCCTTATTACTAAATTATCAACAGTATAGGGTTCAATGAAATGTTCTCTTATGGAAGATACTAAAAGCGTCAATTTCAGATAAATGGTTTCAATTGTTACAATATGAACTAGATTTAATTTATATGCCCACTGATGCGTAAGAAACAATAGTAAAAAAAATCAATACATTAGGCCTACACTTATAACCAACCAATAACACATGATTCAAGAACTAGATTTAATTATTTATAGCTGCAGTAAAGGAGGAATTCCCATTAAACTCTTTTCAAACAGTCACGTCATGACTGGGAAGACCTCAGGGCAGTTAAACGACAATCAATCAACAGGACAGACAGTTAAATGCGGCAAGTCTGTTAGCTTGTCTGCTAGGAATAGCATCCAGTTGTTAAATTGGACGAATATAGCATCGCTAATCTGCGAACCTATGAAGCAGCGAATTGTAGTAGCTGAGCGGTTATTTAAATTGTATTTATTTTAGTGGTTTTTTTTTAATTTAGCACCGCATCTTACTACCCGTTCGGGTTATACGCTTGAGTACCAATTACTCTAATGGATTAGAAATTGGGAAGGTTAAATCTAGAGTAAGTGAACCCACATTTGCGTGGAGGGAGAATGGAAAACCATTTAGGGAACCCCCCCCCCACAGTTCACCCGACCGAGATTCGAACCTCGATCTCCCTGTCCTCGGCAGTTTGGCTCTACACGATAAGCGCGTTAGCTAACTACGCCACCACCGAGGCGGGTTATTTTAGTGTCATGAGACATAATAAAGTATAAGTTTCACAAGCAAATTAAAACTAGAAAAATTACTAGATCTACTTTCACGTGTGTTTTTTACGTCAGAACATGTGATATATATAAAATAGAGACCACAAGGTCAGGAGTAAATCTCAACCTATCGGCTTAGAGTAACATACCTGCACAGATTTATTGATTTCTAAACAAATTTCCCTCGCTGTTATCGATTCGCTATATAGATGTAGATATCACAATTTTATTCCTACACTAAGAGGGCGGGCCTACAGGAAAACTGAGACGGGTTGGAGACATCCAAAAATCTTAAATAAAAAGTTAGTTTGACAAGTTTAAAATATGGCTGTGAACAAAAAGGAGGCAAAAGATTTAAACATGTTCCCATTGAATAAAGATATTACATCTCAGAATTTTATAGTTTTATAAAAATTGTAAGAAAATGATATAATTAACTAATTGTTAACAATGTCATAGTTGTGATAAAAAGATAAATGGTTAGAAACATAGATCTAGCCTTCCTCGAACATTTTAAGAATTGCTGATTATGTTAGTGGCGAGTTTTGAAGCTTCAGATCTCTCGTCATCACAAGAAGCGCTGTAGGGTGAGGATTTATGTTCCTTCAAGTAGGCGGCGCCCTTAACGATACAAGAGTATGTTCGAGCCAGAAATCGCATCGAAGCACGGTTTTCTGCCATCTTCACTTGACAACAGCGAAACTGGGGGGAAAGGTAAGTTCATTTCAACATAAATTTATTTTATTAAATAATATGTAGCACCGCGTCTTACTACCCGTTCGGGTTATACGCTTAAAGTACTAATTACGTTAATGGATTAGGAATTGGGAAGGTTGAATTAGAGTAAGTGAACCCACATTTGCGTAGAGGGAGAGTGGAAAACCATTTAGGAAAAACCACCCCTAGTTCACCCGACCGAGATTCGAACCTCGATTTCCCCGTTCTCAGCAGTCGAGCTTAACACGTTTTGTTTTTTTTATTTGGTTAAATGATTTGGTTCACTCGTCTCAACTCAATTCTAATGTCTACAGAAAATCTCACTATAATGCGGCACCTACGCTTAACTTATGCGTTTATCAACGTGTGTGTAGGGTGGCCGAAGGGGTAGGGGGAAGGGGTGGCAAATTATTTAAGGGCTGGAGAAGAGACGGGTTCTTAAGAGGCACGTTATAGTTATCGCCTTTGAGAAACGATGTAGGTTAAAAAAAACTGTCTCTCTGCTCCAACTTCTCGGAGCCAGCCCAACAGGTGGACGGAAGCTGAGTAGGTCTAGACCGAGAGCAGAGGTTAGAGAGAGACGACACGAAGTGACTGAGCTCACGCGTCACCGCCGCAGACTTGTTGAGACGTTAGTAGGATCAATAGCCACGATCTTGAACACGGTAATTAGACACAATGTGTTTACCATCGACTGCGGCTAATTGAGAAATATCAACCAAACTTGGTGCACATAGGAGCACTCGTAAAAAATTGTGTTTTCATATTCCTTACGGGCATCAATTAGAATATGAAAGTTCCAACATTATAAAACTACCCTACTAAGAAAATATACAACTCGGCAGGAAAAGTTTAGAGTGAGCGAGCATATCAGAACTTAATAAACATATATTTATAATAAGCACGTAAGTTTATTTTTAATCAAAATTAAATTTCAAATTTTGGATACTTTAAAATATTTACTAACCCTCATCTCTGGGAGCTTGGACTAAGGCTGGTTTGATGATGATGATAAGGAGGTTCCGGTTTTAATCCCCGTAAGATGTAGTGAAGATTTTTTCTTAGGTGGTTTACCAATATCTCTCAACGCAAATGCGGGTACACTTTCAGTAAATTCTACGATCCTCACCCTTACCCCATTAGTGTAAACATGTGGATAGCCCGGATAGGCATGAGGATATAGTTACAAATATATATTTTCTATAAATAGGATATAGTTAATTAAACATTCGGTTTTTTTTAGTTTTAAGTCTGGCACCTATAAATGTACCCTAATATTATATATTATTTTAAACGTCAAAGTTTATAAAAATGGTTAGTACATTTTTTAATGACTCAGGCGTCTAGTATATGGACCACAAATATGAAAAAGTGAGTTAAAAAGGGTATTTTAACAGTGGAGTGCCCGAAGGAAAGTGTGTCCCTTTTGAATAGTAATAGGGCTATAATAAGTTTAACATCAAAGAGACTTTAAAAATTTTCCACTTCTACTTTTTGGCTATCTTACAGGTAGAGAAAGTATTGTGATCGTCATAAAAATCGAACTCGAGATTTTGATGAATTTCGACCTTTCGTGACCCCCCACCCCCCTCGCTCAAGTCCGAAGAAGTAGTTTTTGAATTTCTGTCTGTCCCTCAGAGTAACCCCTAAACTATTTTACAAATTGGGTTTCCCCGAGGGGTTTTTGGAATTGGATATCTAAACCTAAAATTAAGGATAGTTTACTGAAGGGCAAAAATGAAAAAAACAGATTTTCTCAAAATAGGCTTTAACGATTTAGTTTAAATTTCAGTTCAAAGCATTGATAATTATTATAAACAAAATGTTTACTCTGCTTTTTTTCATCAAAATTACTTTAATGGTTCCGGTCTAATGCGTAAATTCTCATTTTTTATCATATCTCCGAAACTATTTGAGATATGAACTTACTTACCATTGCAAATATGTAGGTTTATTCATAATACAAATTGCGTATAGCCCGAACAGTAAGACGCGGTGCTAATAGTAGTAATAATAACAATACAAATATTGTATTTGAAACATATTTTTGTAAAACCAATCATTTTCAAACTAAACGAAATATTTATATTTTTTAACTTTTCGAACACTAAAAGTAAAATATTGCGACCGTCAAAAAAATCTAACCTGAAATGTTGATAGATGTCGACGTTTCATGAACCCCCGAATCCTAAAAAGTTGTTTTTGCAATGCCATCTGTCTGTATCTTTGTCTAACCCTAAAATTAAGAATAGTTTACTAAAGGGCGAAAAGAGAAAATAGCGTTTTTCTCAAAATCGGCTCTAAAGGATTTGATTAAAATTCATAAATAGGCGTCGATTGCGATTTTAACAAAATGGCTATTTTCCCATAAAAATGACTTTTAGGGTACTTTACAGAAGCGGAAATTTCCATATCTACGCAACTATTTGAGGTACTAAATAACTTACCATTGCAAAATTGTAATACTATTAAAAATAAAAAAATTAATATATTTTTATAAAACTAATAGTTTCCGAGATATTGGCAAATTTACGTATTAATGCAATTTTGTGAGGTTTAGTTGTACAGAGATACAATTACGTTTTAACGCCATATTCTTTAATTCCATAGAGTAATAAATTTGTCACTCAAAAAGTTTTTTTCTTTTTTCTTTAACCTCTTACGGGAAATATTTGCTATATTTTTAATAAGAAATTACAAACTTTATTTGCAGTAAAGATGTTACTGTTGGCTTTTATAATCTTGTGTCAAGGCTTTCATAAATGTTTACAAACGTGTGCCCATACGCCAAGACTTTTTTTGTTTCCTTTGTACCTTAAAGGACCGGTATTATGACTTCTGGATGAATATTAAACTGGCCGGTAAATATTTGTATCTGGTTAATAAGTTTAAAGTGCGTCTTATGACCGTCAGATGGCATTTATCTGCCAGATAAAATGTATTAATCCATCACCTTTTTATCAGGAGGTTTAAATACCAGATAACTTTTATCTGGAAGTTAAAATGGGGGGTTGCCGTGACGCGTTGTTTTTCATGTTTCACCTACAGCCCTCATAGCATATTTTGGGTGTCAAAAAAGTAGGAAAAGTAGGACATTTTGATGAAAAATTAAGAAAAGTAGCACTGCCAATTTGATAAAAAGTAGGACATGTTAAAAACACTATATTCACCTCGCAGTGCCAAAATAAAATATATTATTATTATTATTATTATTAGCAGCACTGCTTCTTACTAACCGTTCGGGTTATACGCACTTACGCTAATGTGTAATGTTAGGGTGATTGTGAGATGTAATGAAGGACCTACAGTTTAACGTGGAATCCGAACCACGGTGGAGGCCTGGCATTCCACACATTCACAAAGATGTCTTGTCAGAGGTGAAGGAAGGGTTTTGTAATCAGATAAATCTGTGCCGGGACCGAGGATTGAACCCCGGAACCCAGCACAGAAGTCCGACACTTTACCCCTAGACCGCCAGGTCACCAATAAATTATTAAAAACAATGTTTTTATGTTATTGCGCCTGTAGTAGGTATAGGAAAAAATATTTTACAAAAGAAGGAAGGAGGAATGCTCAGCCATCATCAACCCCTTGCAAGCCTCCTTTTATCCCTCCCTCCCCCAATTTAACTTATTCTCTCTTTAGTACACTATTTATTTTACTTTGTCATTCCATTACAAATCCAAATTTGGAAATAATGATAGTGAAACAAAACAGTAATAATAATGATAATTATTACAATAATGATGCTCATTTTTATCAAAAGCTGACATAAGTTAAAATAAACTGTCTTTCACCTAAAAATAAAATTATTTTAAAAATAATCTGTGAAACAACATATTAAAAATATATTTTTGTACCCCCGTGTCTTACTAACCGTTTGGAATATATGCAAAAAATAAAATAAAAAATGAATCACTCATTCAGTTGTTCTTGGGTTTCTTTGATTCATATTGACTTGCACAAAAGTAGTCTTTCTCTTTTTAATATGATTTTGTTTGTTATTTATTTTCTCAAAAGCACAGTCACTTTCTTCCAATTTTTTCTCGGAGCTTCTGCGCCCACGTGACACCATCTGTTTCCTCGCACTCGTTTAGCTGCCATTCTTTAACAAATGCTGAGCATTGTCGCCACTCGCAAGGTTGTCGCGGTAGCATCAGGGCTTATACGCATGCGCGCACCAGTAAAAACAGTATCAACCTTGCGTTTTCTGCATAAAAATATATTTATCCTATAGATAACTATCAGGAAGATAAATTCAGTTCATAATACGCGTAAATATTAAACTGACTGATACCTTTATCTTGTCGCTAACTTTAACTTCCCGATAGCAATATTTATCCTCTGGTCATAAATGTTCCCAGACATTGCAAAAAAATTTTTACTCGATCTCTTTTGAGTCACCGGATTAAAGGGCAGGACTCTTGGTATGGTCAGCATTCCTGGCTAATAATCTATTAGAGGTCCCGGGTTCGATTCTTGGCAGTGTCGGATGTATTTTTCTCAAAGGGGAATTGTTCCTATGATTGCATTTGTCTGGCTAATTAAGCTTTAGTTAAGGTTAACATTTCTACTGGCACCACATACTCATCATTATCATTACATCATCTCATTGGGGTGAAGTAACTACATATACAGGGTGCCTCAACCTCAAATATCCGCCAATTCCAGAAGAAGACCAGGAATGTTTAGCTGACCAAACAGCTTAAGGTGGGGATGTAGGGTATGGTAGTCAAAGTCTGTGTTTTTGCAGTTTTTATAGCAAAACTTTTTTGGCCAAAATAAATAAAATATTGCTCCAGTAGCAACGTTTAGTTTAATTTTCCTCACACGGTGATATCAACAGTTGTTGAATATCTGTCATGAGCATAGCGGCATTATATTAGAAACTTATACTTGTCTTGTCATTCATACCCCTAGAACAGTGGTCACCAAATGGTGGACCGCGGCCCGCATCCAAATCGCAGAAACAATTTTAAGGACCTTGACGAGAAAGCGATAAACCGAATAAATGATGTTATTTCGGTGGCGGGCGGTTAGTAGACAAGGAAGGCCAGCAATAATAAATAACTAAAATAACTAAAAGGAAAGAAAATCACGTTTTTGAATTAGTATAGTCCTATAGGGATTAAACTTGAGTCACTGTCAAAGTTTTGCCGGACCACGAAAGTATGTCGAGTTTTTAAAACGGACCTCAATCAAGAATAATTGGGGACCCCGCCCCTAGAAGCTGTGTAATCTCTTTCCCTGGTGATCTGAATAACACTCTCTCTCTCTCTCTCTCTATATATATATATATATATAAATCGTTATACATGTCTGAACCATACATATATGTGATTATAGGCCTACATGGTTGAGCCAAGCTGCGATTTGTCAGATCAAAATGGGAAGGGGGAGTATCTTCGTGACAAAGGCTTGGTGAAATTATATCAAAATGGAGGAATTTGAAAGTCGTACACGAAGCAGTGGATGCATAGGGGCCCATGAAATAAAAAAGAAAGTTAGCTCATCTCGGTTGATATCGTCATGTTCCATTTGTACTTGCACACTCAACTCTCGTGACTGGTCGAGCCGGCTGGCTGGGACGTGGAATGTGGGAGTGAGGCTGGAGATGATGCGGGTCCCGGGCTGTATAGCCGTTTATTGTGCTCGAGTCCTGGTCAGGCGCTACGTCCCCCGTCCACCCNCTCTAATAAATTTCAACCTTCCTCATACCTCACACAGCTTAATTATTACATAAGCGTATCACAGAAACGAGGTAATAAATAAGACGTGGTGCTTGAAATAAAAAATAATTATTATACTGCATACATATAAGCAGTGTTTACCTACGTTATTATGTACTGAATTAAGCACAAGTAAAGCATTATCACGTGAATGACCAACTACAGCTGTAACCATTAGCCAACGATTAACAAACAGTAGAACTTGTGAGTACAAAGGGTAATAGCGCAGGTCTTAAATTTAAACGATGTTAAAGTGCAGGCGCATGCGCAGAAGAGAGCTACATTTAGTCACATTGCCAACTTGAACAACATTTCGACTGTCTTTCAAACAAAAGTAAAGCGAACCATCTTTGTTTTTAAATCAAGTTTGCGGGAAGGCATTTTAAATAAATGCATTATAGATATATAAGTACATCCATTGACGTAATATTTCATGACAATCATAACCACACTAGCTGTCCATTTGTAACAAACTAATTTTAATGTAACACCTGCATCAGTGGGCAAGGGAACTAAATGTCAGTCTCATCTGAGAGTGGATTTAAATATACTTTAATAACACGCTTTCCTTCATGCAAATTATTGTGCATTACCTCTAATTCTACCCTCCTAATCCTTAACCTTATTAGAGTATTAAAACTTAGTAAGACGCGGCTATTATACTAATTACATTTCGTGTTACTATTTGAACGTGCGGATTAGAAATCATATTGTTAGGTAAATATAAACATGTTGTGATTAATTTATTTTCCTTAACATTTATTCTACAGCTCAAAAAGTTTCAGGTAAAATAAATAGTGTTTATTGCCACAGTATATACCCTTTTATTTGTCTTATAGAAACTTATTGTTTTTGCAATGCAATAACTTATAAAACTATAGTTATTTATAAATATCGGCAGTTTTGTCCGCGATCAAAGCTTGTATTCATTTGTTATCCGTCTGACCAGTAACATTACACATATCCGCATCCGCGCAGGAGTCCGATCTCGTATAAAATAACTTTTTAGAACATAGTTAGTATAGAATACCCCCTATATCTTAAACTACCCGTTCGGGCTATACTCCTATGTAGGCCTAGTTACGCTAATTTATTAGGGATGAGGAAGGTTCAATTTAGAGGAAGCCTACCCGCATTTGCGTGGAGGGTGAGTGGCAAACTTTTTTTTTAAACTCTCCGAAATTCAAACTCTAATCTTCCCATAATCGGCAGGACTTTTTATTTAACAGTTAAGATTTTCCCACTATCCCTCATTACCCGTTCGAGTTATTCGCATATAAGTAGGTATGAGGTAGGTGAAACTTAGAGGACGTGTTTTTACATACTTCCGTGGAGGGAGGCTGGGGAAACATTTAGAAAAACACTCTCAGCATCTACACCCGACCGGGATTCAAACCCTAACTTTACTTGATACAGGCAAGCCTGGTGATGGTGAGGCTTACGCCTTTATCTGTTAGCCCACCGGTGTGGGCTAATGGTGATGAATTGACACTCCGTGGATTGGGTTTTTTGTTCTAGAGTTAAGTTAGTTTGCAAGTTGTGTTCAGAAACAATTATTTAGTTTAGGAGGTGCACGTTAAATTCGACTGATAACATACATTTAAAATGTTTCTAGATTTCAATGCATTGCAGTTAACATCTGACAAAAAGTCACTAAATGTATCTTTCAGATGTAAAATCTGACACCATCCAACAAAAGTAACACCTGTTGGACAATAATAATTATGATATGTTAGATTAGTTTGTTGCTATTGTAATCGGACTATACTTGAGCCTCTTTGCAATATGTAACCTAATATGTGGCCATATTTATTCTCCTGCAGTATTTGACATGTTTCAATTTTAGTAAGTTGTAGTAAAAACATTTTTATATCTGTTATGTTCCTCCTATTGAAGAGTAGCCTACACATTCCTTATATTATTTTCTTTGAGGGGGAGGGGGGCATTTATTAATATCGATGCCTTGAACTTCGAAGTATTTCACTCTAATTTATTAATATGGTAATGTATTTTAATCTGGATTCACTATAAATAAATATTATAGAAAACTATTTTTTTCAGTGTTTTTGAAAAATAAAAACACACAAGTAAACATAGACCACAAACGGAGAGAAAATTAAGCGAGTTGAATATTGACTATCGGTAAATAATACTGTACTTAAATTTGGAAACTTTAGGGCTTCTTGGGAATGCCAGGCCTCCACCGTGGTTCGGATCCCACGTTAAACTGTAGGTCCTTCATTTCATCTCACAATCACCCTACCATTACACATTAGCGTAAGTGCGTATAACCCGAACGGGTAGTAAGACGCGGTGCTAATAATAATAATAATAATAATAATAATAATTTAGGGCTTCTTTGGGCGGACACTCCGGTTAAATCCGTTCCTAACCTGCTTTTTAGTAAATTAAAAAATTGTTATTTTATTTTATTGGAAGCAGTTAACATGCTTCTTTTTAAGAATCAAAAAATATCTGCACATTACCTTTTAACTTAATTTTTAACGTACACTTTCTGAAAAGACTAAGACTTACAATCTCTCGAATGTTAATTTGTTGCTGCTAGAGGAGACATCCTAAATTCATCAGAAGTTACTCGAAGGGGGTTGAGGGTGTGGGGTTGATATTAATAATTGAGCTCAGGAACCTTAACGAGAAGCTCAGTAAGCGACGCGCTGGTTCATTTGAGGTAAACTTTAAGGCCCCAAGTTTTTCAAAATATTGTTCCATTGCCATGTTCAATATTACGTTTCTACTAACTTACTCTATTCGTGTCTAAATGTTTTAGAATTTAAGCCATAGTACCTGTCATTAAACTTCCAACCGGGAAGCTCCGAACCATATTGGCGAGGCCAATTTTATCAAAGAGTTCCTTAAAATATTCACGATTCTTCAGTCTCGGCTGTGGAAAACAAATTTACCCCGCTTCGTTCTTTTGTTTCCGTTTGGTGCAGTTTTTTCCGTTCTGTCGCCCGCCAGCTATTTTTGTAATCGTCGAGGGTTAGGAGGGAGAAGGTGTATTCAAATAAAAGCTATACTCGTTTGTGTCCTGAATTATTCTTTTATCGGAAGTTAAGCGCTAGACGTTAGCGTGTTTGACTTAAACCCGGTTCTTCCTGCTAATTGGGTTCGACATGGTTTATCAAGTTTTAAAATTGTCTTTCAAGGTGACTGATTATGGTGAATTTCCTTAAAATCCATCCTTGGGCTTTGCATACGCTTTAAAGTGTGATTTGCAGGTGACACCGAGGTAAAGGTTCGAATACCTATCGGTTACACTGAGTGTTATTTTTTCTGAATGGTTTTCCACTCTTCCTCCACGTACACGTGGGTACGTTTTCTATCAATTCTACCTTCATCATCCTCATACTAGCGTAACTAACCTGGACGGTCATATCCTTAAAATTGAAAAATGACACCTGGACACGGGAATCGAACCCGGGACCTTCGGCTTAGTACGCCAATGCTCTTACCACTGAGCTATCCAGGATTCGTCCCGTGCCCATGGTATAGCTCAGTGGTAAGAGCATTGGCGTACTAAGCCGAAGGTCCCGGGTTCGATTCCCGTGTCCAGGTTTCAATTTTCTGGATATGATATCTAAGAGGTGCTATCCCCACTAAAATGCATAGATGATAGCTTCGGCTATCTGATTCATTAACCTGGACGGGTTGTAAGACGCAGTGGGGGGAGAGGTTGAAAGTTAGTGAAGTTTATTTACCCAGTTAAGTGCAGTTCTGATGCTCTTAACTACCGGTAGATGTTTAAATTAATTGCCCGTGAAGTAGGATAACTTTGTTTTCAGGGGTGGTTGTTGAAAATCATATTTAATACATTTGTGACTTAAAAATTATGTTTTCAAACGTAACTTTTTATTACTACTTCCGATATAATACGGGCAGTTCTACTTGTTAAAGTAGAATGAAAATAGTTATTGTACCTTCTTCATTGAAATGTTGAAAAATTAACATACCCATCAGCTTCCTATTTTCACGCCATTAATATTATTATTATTATTATCATCATCATACGCTAATATGAAATGGTAGGGTGATTGTGAGATGAAATGAAGGACCCACAGCTTAACGTGGGATCCGAACCACGGTGAAGGCCTGGCATTCCACACATTCACAAGTTGTGATTAATACACCTCTTGTCAGAGGTAAAGAAAGGGTTTGGTAATCAGATAAATCTGTGCCGGGACCGAGGATTGAACCCCGGACTCCCAGCACAGAAGTCTGACACCTTACACCTAGACCACCAGGTCACCTTCCCGTCAATAGCTCTCTAACACCAAACCCGTCCAAAGCCGCTGTTCGCGAGTCCACGTTGGTCCGCGTTGCGCCGTCAGTGACGATAATATTGCCCCCTCCCTTACCTCGTGCTGCGTGTAGCGGTACAGTCACACTCCAAAGCGTGTATGTAGTGGTACAGTCGGAGTAGCCAGTTATCTTAATCCTAGGCCGTATTGATCCAGGCCATCTCGCCCGCAGGGCTGTGCGCTCAGCCCTCGTCTTTGTAGCTCAGAGTCTTATTTACCGTCTGGCCAACCAATCTGCCCAGTGTATGACTAACAGGCAGTCAGTCCAGATCGACACAGTCGAGATTTGGACGCAAGCAAATCTCCCATTCAACCTGAGCTGCTTGTTAATGGCATATTGTGGGATTGGGTGAATCCGAAGAGTAGATTTTAAATATAGGGTGTTTATAAAATAACTCCGGGGTTTTGAAAATTTATATTAAATCCATCAAGTTCGATAGATTAGGGCACACATTGGGGTGAAATAGTTTCGAAAAACCCGAAAAGATATGCTAAATTAATATGTATCTGAAAGATCATAAGTGATATTTTGTATTTCTTTTGAATAAAATTTGCTTTGAAACTCCGGAGTTATTTTATAAACACCCTGTATAATAGAACTTGCTGGCCAAACGAGGACTTAATAATCAAATCCTAGTGAATTGGAAGAGGAGAATTATTTTTAAGATAATACTCGATAGAGGAGGGAAATACTCCTAGCGTATCGGGGGCTAAGAAACACACTTTTGGGCGATTTTGATTTGCGTAACTTTAGCTGCTCTGATAAATATTCCACTTCCATCCACATCCACATACACACACACACACACCTGTTGGTTGTAGGAAACCTAGTTACCAGTGGGTCTAAAAAACTATTTTGTAGGTTTTGTGATGATTTTATCAAATTGTACCCAAAATTGGATAAAAAATATTTCACCGCGTTTTACTTACTACCGTTTGAGATATAAGAGATAAATTGCAATACAGTTGTGATAAGGAAAGTAGGATTTAGAGGAAACGCACACGCATCGTTTTAGGGAGAGGGTGGAAAATATTTTAGGAAACATAATCCTCTGTACACCTGACTAGGATTCGAATTCTGATCTCCTCGTCTTCGACAATTTGGCCTATTGTGAAAGTAACGCCTCAGACCATTTTACCGCCGAAGTGAGTAAAGTGCATATTAAATACGCTAGTTAACATTACATATCTACCTATTCTATTTTTGAAACTATCACTGATATATTTTTATGTTCTCGAAATAATAAATGACCATATTTACGACCATGTTTTTAAAAACTTGTATTCACAGAGTAACCAACTTGGCAAACATTAATAACCTTTTCTTTGAAATATCAAGCTAACATTTTAAGGTTCTTCCTATGAACATTATTGGACTCGTTACTACTGCATCATACATTTATCAACTAAACTTTAGTCAAAACTTAAAATTACTCAAAAAAATAACATATATAAAAAATACTCTTACATTTTTATTAGTTGTAAGTTCATAGGCAAAGGCCAATTTAACCGTAAACTTGAAACTGGATTAACATTAATAATATCGAAGAAACGCTAAGTTGGAAAGTAACTGCTGAAATGTAAAGCAAATATATTTTCAAAAATATTAAAAATTAACATTAAAAAAAAAATCCTCAGTGGGGATCAAACCTGATACTTCTAACATGTAATGTAATGCTAAAAAAATCAATATTATTAATTTATTTACTATCATATGAAAAACGAGTTGAGAATTGCGTTAAAGTGTATTAAAAATGCGTGAGTTTTAACAGATTTCTACCAAACTTGTTGCTCATATGTCGTGTATAGTTGGTTGAATAAATGGCTAGTTATTTAGGGACAAAAGCTACCCAAACGAATAAAGAAAATGTATCCATTCATACTATACGATGTTCAACATGCAACACACAATGCCAGGCCTCCACCGTGGTTCGGATTCCACGATAAACTGTAGGTCCTCCATTTCATCTCACCATCACCTTACCATTACACATTAGCGTAAGTGCGTATAACCCGAATGGGTAGTAAGACGCGGTGCTAATAATAATAAATAATAATAATAATAATAATAATAATAATAATAATAATAATAATAATAATAATAAATAATAATAATAATAATAATATTAAGACGTACTTAAACATAAAAACTTTCAAAAACTGTGATGGCTCAAATTAGGCATATTACAGAAATTAATGAAAATATATAGGCTACTTTTATACTATAATTTATATTGCACTGAATAGTATATCCCGAATTGTTGTTTCGACCCGATCTGAAGGACCCTGGTCCTATTCCTGGTGCTTCCAACGAATAAATCTACTCTGTGTACATACAGACTTCTATGCTGGCGGCCGGGGTTCAATCCTCGGTCCCGGCACAGATTTATCTGATTTCCAAACCCTTCCTTCACCTCTGACAAGACATCTTGTGAATGTGGGGAATGCCAGGCCTCCACCCTGGTTCGAGGGCGAATGGTCAAATTAGTTTAATCACCCGACCTTCATGCGACAACACATTACCATCTCCCGTGTACATCAGTCATTTGATTTTAGCACCGCGTCTTACTATCCGTTCGGGTTATATGCTTAAGTACTAATTACACTTATGGATTAGGGATTAGTAAGTCTTAATTAGAGGAACTGCACTCGCATATGCTTGGAGGGAGAGTGGAAAATCATTTAGGGGAAAAAAAACCTCAGTGCGCCCGACCATGATTGAACCCCGATATCCCCATCTCTGGCAGTATAGTCCAACACGAGAGTAGCGCGTTAGACCACGCGGCCACCGAAGCGCGTACATAAGTAATTCAATCGAGTAATCTTCCAAGACTGCTGTAGAGGCGAGTAGTTAAACTAATTTCTACAAGTCTAATGTAATTACTTAGATTTGATCTAGTTGGTTAACTTATTGCATTGGGCACACTAAGAGCCGAGTAGGTCTACGACCACCATGGCACCCACAGCGGAACGCGGGATAAGGCATTCCCGGTGACGGAGATATCGGGATTCAAATCCCTGCCTGGTATTCTTAGAGTGTTTTTTTTCCTAAATGGTTTTCCACTTTACCTTTTAAGAAAATGCGGGTAAATCTTCACATTCTACCTCTTTTATCTCTAACCCATTTGTGCAAAACTAAGTGGATAGCCTTGACGTGTAAGACACGGTGAGCAAAAATATTAATGATCTGAAGGATAGGTTTGAAATAGTTTTTGGTGCACCCCGATAAGCGTGGAGAGAGGATGAGAAAGCAACAGTGATAAATTACATGTGGAAAACCAACCCCAGTGCACCCGGTCGAGATTCGAACCTCAACTTCCTTGTTATTCCATCATCAATCCGGTCTAATAAATTCCTAACAACGCGGCACAAACCACGTAAACACCGACATGGCTACCAAATGTATCAATGCGCCGACGAGGATGTAAAGGCGTGAATGCTAACAGATGCGCAAAACAGCGATCAAGAGAATGTCTGCAGCGATAAGTAACACGGCCAAGGTCGAAGCGGATGACGTCTGCAAATAAACATATCCAAGTAGGAGTCACTCGGCTTGGCACACCCACTTCAGTCAGGCGAGATGGGGTCCTTTGGTCAGACTCGTGGTGACGGACGCTTCCTTGCGAGTCGACATCGCTTCGTCGTTTACCGGACCGGTCTCTTGGTCTAGTGGCTAGCACCTATAGAGGTCCAGGGTTCGATTCCCGGAGGTATCATAGAGGTATTTTTCCTGGCAGGTGAATTGTTGTTGTGGTTATTATTATTATTATTATTATTATTATTATTATTATTATTATTATTATTATTAGCACCGCGTTTTACTACCCGTTCGGGTGATATGCACTTACGCTAATGTGTAATGGTAGGGTGATTGTGAGATGAAATTAAGGACCTACAACTTAACGTGGAATCCGAACCACGGTGGAGGCCTGGAATTTCGCACATTACCAAGTTGTGAGTAATACAAGTCTTGACAGAGGTGAAGGAAGGGTTTGGCAATCAGATAAATCTGTGTCGGGACCGAGGATTGAACCCCGGACCCCCAACACAGAAGTCTGACACCTTACCCCTAGACCACCGGGTGAACTGTTGCTATGGTCACCATGGTAGTGTAGGTTTAATATTTCCACTAGCTCCCCACCTTCATAATCACTATCATCATGTCATCTCATAACAGGTACGACGTATAGACTCCCAAGGCAAACCCTGGCAACGTTGTCCCCATAGAGCGACTAAAAGTCAACACACACTGCGACCTAGCTAGGCACTGCATCGCTCAGGATCACATATGCCATTCTATGCTACATGTATGATGCATCCACAACCCTCGCATTGAAGTCTTGTGACGTGATTAACACTCCGAAAAGGTTTAAGGTTAAACACTGGAGAACCAGCGCCGAATATTCGTAGAAAGAACTTTTAAATTTATTAAATATACTTTGATAAGTTCATGTGTTATAGGCCAGGGATAGCAAAACTTATCCGACCAGTGTGCCACTGAAAGACTAACTAAATTTTTAAACAGTCCATAATGTGCCACCTCTTAATTGAGTTTTTTTTAAACGAGCATTTAAAATTCTAAACTTTTTGAATATTATGAAATGCTATGAACAACTCAATGCAAAACAAATAAAATTGTAAATATTAAATAATGACCAAATTTCAAATAAGTAAAATGTATTACACGGTCAAAGTGAGTGTCTTATACAATATTAAAGTCATATACTTAAAGTAAAAACATTGAAGGTAACACCTTCAGGAGGCAAAAGTACAATAAATATATAGATATGTGAATTAAATAATTATATAGGCTTTTCTATTATGGCTTAAAAAGTTTTGTATTTTTCTAGCCAAGATATTTATGTTCAGTTTATAACTTTGTCTCCAATATTTATATCAAGTTGAATATGTCCGGGTTGTATGGTTGAATTTCAAAGATTGTCAAATATTGTTTGGCAAACAGGCTTAAATAGATGATTTACCGGTGATCTCGTTGGCCGTTGTGAGGAGATTTGAAATAACTAGTTAATATAAAGCAAGTGTATCCGTGTAATGGATTGTGCCTTAACACGGCGTTATAATTTGAAAACATCCATCGGATGATATAAAATATAGGTTTATCCACTAGAAAATAAATTATGTTGATAATCAGCTGTTTAAGTTTGCGTCGCAATGTATAATGGGTCAACATACAGACAGTGAATTTCTGCACTAATGAAGCAGATTAAGCTCTATTTTCGGCGAACGTGTGATTCAAGCTTTAGACTAGACTCGCTTTGCTCGTTGGAGGCTACGCCCCCGAATCCCCAGTTCGTTTTCTTTGCAAGTGGATGTAAACTAATGTAATTCCAGAGCTTTATATATATCTTACCGTTTAGCCACAAGAGACCTCCAAAGAAAGGTCCACACCGACTTTAAAGTTGCTTCGCCAGTTTGAATTTTTTTCGGGGGTTAAAAATTAATTTGTTTTAACTTTTTGAAATTTTCTCGTCGTTTGGAGGCTAAAAGCTATAAGTTTGCCAAATTTCACGTTTCTAGCTCCTCTGTAGAGGGTAAACCATGTCAGTGAGTCAGCCAGCCATGTTGTTTTATATTAGTAGAATTGCCAATGAAGGGGAGATCGGAGTTCAAATACCGGTATGGTGTACCGAGAATGGCAAATGATTTAAAACTTTTCTTCCAAGCAAATGTGGGCACATTTTCACTTAAATCTCTCTTCCTCATCCCTGCAGCCAGCATAAAGAACTAACAGAAAAATAAACTGAAACATTTAATGACTTTTCCAACAACTTATTTGTACGAGCGATCCTTTTCCGTTCTTTGTGGTATAAAAAATTTGAGACGAAATCGTCTCAATGTCGAATTAGACAAAATATGGTCAGTAAAATTTCTTCAAATTTCAATAATATTTTAAAATCACACAAGCAGTTCAATTTTTCACATAAATTATCAGTGATTATAAATGTACAAATATACCTACATTTATTTTATTTTAATTCATATTGTAATTATTTTTACATTAGAAAAATTATTATGACTATAAAGAAATTAGGACTAATTTATCCCTATAATAAATATACTATAAAATTATTATATTTTTTTTAACATGTATCCTATATCAAGGGGTCCGAATCAGCTGTTCCCTGGTTAGAGGGCCCACGTGTCTAAGAAGTTTGAGAACCAGTGCCTTGGCCATTGAAGCAGATACCACTAAAATAAAAGCTATTGATAGGCCTATATAGTCAAGGCCTACAGGTAAATGAGCCTGCGACTGATTTAGAGGTATTAACTAATCAGGTGGCCTCCGAGTGGCCTGTGTGCAAAGGCGCTTAGCACCGACCGACCTTGGCTTCGGCAAACAAACCACAAAGGGGTATCTGGTTCTACTTACAGAGAAGTACCACAAGGTCGGGGTGTTACCTGATCTCGTCCTCAAGAGACGCAGGTGATATGAGGCAAGGACAAGTCACATGACACAACAACCAACGGCAAACAGGTCTTCTAGATTTAACTGCAGTCCATTTTAGGATATAATGATGTACAATACGTCTATCCTGGATAGTCGCAGCCTAAAATAGAACGTCGCTTTCCACCCCCACGCCCCGTCCATCCACATAAATAATAATTATTACGTGTGCGGAAACCTTATCCATGAGCTATGTTGGGTATTTAGATCACCTTTGTTGTTGGGTCGTGCAAAGAGAGATAACCTTGTATTGAGCCAAGTTTTGCTCACGAGTATACTAAGTACATTAGACCGGCTGATTACGACAATCTAACCGGTATTTGATCTTTGAAGAACGGCATGATAACATTAGTCAACAAAACAATTACACACCTTCATTATTATGGCAAAGGTGTCCAACAAACAGCGTTGTTAGCATCTGTACATTTTACCCGAGTTTTCACGAATACAAATAATTGTATATTTTTAAATTTTTATTGAGATTAGCACAAATTAACACAACATAGTCTATGGATAAAACACAGTTTTTTCAAATTATTATTATTATTATTATTATTATTATTATTATTATTATTACTAGCACCGCGTCTTACTACCCGTTCGGGTTATACGCACTTACGCTAATGTGTAATGGTAGGGTGATTGTGAGATGAAATGAAGGACCTACAGTTTAACGTGGAATCCGAACCACGGTGGTGACCTGGCATTCCACACATTCATTTTTCAAATTCTAGGTTAGCTAGAGCCTCTATGATGTTTTTAAAACCAAAACGCATGAATCAAGTTTGTTAGTTTGGATAAGTTGAAATTACATAGATAAATGTAAATTTATATTTTTTAAACGTCAAACAAAAAAAGTGTTAGAAAGGTTTTTACTAAACACTTCTTAATGCATAAAGAACAGTTTTGGCAATCCCTAATGTATACGCTTTCCTTGAAAATAATCGAGCATACAATAAATTAAATGTATTAATCATAGCAATTAAACATGTTATGCCTATTGCATTTTTGATCATTTTAGAGATAGATCGAGGAAGACCCTGGTCCCAAAATTTCCAGCTGAAAGCCAAGTAGAGTTGGAAAATTAAGTCTACGTCCTTGTATTCCAGCGTAAGAAACATAGAACTATTTTAGCAAAGTGCAATAAAGAGATGCAACTCACACTCGGTAAGCATTGATGGTCTTGGACATGTTGCTTCAGCCCTGTCGAGTCATAGGCTGGTGATGTGTATCACTGGCCTGTACGTGGATCCCTCTTCCGGCGCCCACAATGACGTCATGCATCGCATGGAGCCCGCGACCCTTCCCAACCTTCTGGGTGGGAGACCAACCGTTCTTATGTTTGGCGAGAAAGGAAGCCGAACGTCCGTTCCAAGGTCATATATCTATCACAGTCCCTATGGTCACGGCCGCACGTTCGGAAACCGTAACTACCCTTGGAAATTATATCGAATAAATACTCTTGAAGATTAAGTCCACCCTCAGATAGTACAAACAAGCCAAACAAGCTAGAATAAATTGGCACTCGATTAAAACAAGTCGAAAAAATTTACATGTCACAGATTAGCGTAATCTTACTTAATAATTAAAAACAAAAGTGTTGAGCCTTATGATTGTTGAAAATAGATTTCTAAAGATAGCAAGCAATAGGGAAGAAAGTTATGAAGCGCTGCCAAACGGCTACTAACACACTACGAGAAGTTCCCGACAGACCGCGCTGACAGGTAGGCTGAGACGCACTGCGTCTGCGTCAATCTGCGTCGACTACTCAGGGAGTCAAAACAAACTCTATTATTGATATTTTAATTTTGTCAGTAGATTTTGTTTGTTTCTAAATACGCTTTGATTGAGCCCTGCGATCCATGCAAAGTGAAGGTTAGATTTAACTTACATTCCACTGAGAATAGAACGAGAGCTGGTCGGACATGGTTTAAGGTCCAACGTTCCAACGATCATGAGCACGACCGAGGTATATGCAGAGGATAAAAGTGTTTTACACAGAAACTTAAAGCTATACCTAAAATGAATATAAAAATCCCGTGAACTAAATCACTGTAAGCGTTTCCAAACACAGCTCCAAAAATTTGGATCCTACAATTTAACGGATACACTTATGCTAGGTATTTTTACGATAACTGCCCTTTACCGCGCTGAAACTGTACTAAAAGGAGCTCAATATTCATCTGCATAGCAAATATGTTATCGTAGGACTTAAAGGAAAGGCACAAAACTCAAAAATGGGCGATTTTGAGGGAGACGCAACAAGTTGACCTCCACCTCCCAGAAAAACAACACACATGTAATTTCTAATCTGACAGCAAGAAGGCAGTGTTGTCACTTTTCTCTTGAGTCGAATTTTCACTCAATTCACTTATATCCGTTGGAAAAGAAAAAATTACACATTCTTATTTATAACGATGTTTGTAAAAAAGGGCGAGTGCGTGGGTAAGGTGATACAATTTCACCTTTTCTTTTTTCCCTTGTCCTTAACAATTAAACTTTTTTGAGTTGTCACCTTTCTCGCCGGGGTGAGAGACGTTAATTTGAAATGTGACATAAGTCGAATTTACTTGTCAAACTTATAACACACATTATATGTGAGTTGGATGAATACTCAACTGTTTTTAGTAACTTTTCGGTGACTGGCGGTCTAGGGGAAAGGTGTCGGACTTCTGTGCAGGGGATCCGGGGTTCAATCCTCGGTCACGGCACAGATTTATCTAGATGCCAAACCCTTCCTTCACCTCTTACAAGACCTGTATTAATCACAACTTGTGAATGTGTGGTCCGCTGTGGTTCGGATTCCACGTTAAACTGTAGGTCCTCCATTTCATTTCGCAATCACCCTACCATTACACATTAGCGTAAGTGCGTATAACCCGAACGGGTAGTAAGACAAGGGTGCTAATAATAATAATAATTTAGTAACTTTTCAACTTCCAGAAGAGGCCACTAAATACCAAATATATTACCATGTTTTGAAAGTTCGTGCACCGATCTACGCCAAATCAAGAATTGCTATATCACACTATTCTGAAAAACTTAAAATTTCCTAAATGATTGTGTATTCAGAAAGTGGAAGCTTATCTGATAAACTGCAGCCTTTACAGTGGACCTTCCAGCTCGGGAGTCAAATATGCGAAAATAATGCATCATATTGTCAAAAGCATCTTATTAGCTTAATTGTTTTGCTCCGCAACTCACTTCCCGTTCTTGTTAAACGCATTTAATTATAGAATTCGTCATATACTCAATTTCATTCTTTACTTCTAGTTTAAGGCGACTGCCACCTGTTTGTTGATATTCATTCAGATATGAGGAAGGTAAAATTTAGATTAAATGTAAATGCACTTACGTGGAGGTAAAGCGCAAGACCAATTGAGAAAAAAACAATAATATAATAACCAGCCGGGATTCGATCCCTGACCTTGACATCATAGGCACACCCGGACTAGATTTAGCCTGTGTGCACAAAGACAAGGAGATCTTAGCTTAATTGAGTTGTTACTAAACACAGGACATTTTGTAAGCAACCCTTATCAAGTTGCAGAGACGAACAACATCTGCGTTAGATTTAGTCGGGATAGCATGGGCGTTTATGGGGTTCAAACCCCTCTTCACCCTCAAAATTTTCCGAAGTTTTAATATTAGACTTAAGGATGGCTTTGTATCAAACTTCAAATGATTTATAGAGGCATACACTTTGAACAAATTTGCCAGGGAAGGACCACTACAAATAGATTCTGGGAATATAATTTATTTAAAAAAATCTGGTGAGCAATTCTTAAAATAGCTTTTAGAAACATCAAAGGACTACATATATCCTTCAGGAGTATCCAAATTTTAAAAAAAAATCGGGGAAGCATTATTTTTAATAGCTGTTATAAGGGTATAATTTTCAAAAACTCCCCAAACGAGTATCACTATAAATGACTTCTAGGAGCATACAATTCTCTAACATTAACTGGGAGACAGGAAGGGAGAAAGTCCTTAAGCAACTTATTGTTACTTGCACCCCACTCTTGTTAGATAAGTAAAGTTCCACAAATAATGTATAGAGTAACAATGTTCTTATTTCTTAAGATTTAGTAGTAAGTAGTCTTAATGTCATGTCATAAACTTACGATTTTGAGCCTCCCCCTCCCACTCTCCAAAATAAATTAAAATCTTCATACTGTACATGCTAATGGAGCATCATTCTTCTTTATCATTGTTGTTGTTACATAACATACATGTTATAAAATAAACTGGAATTATTATCAGCCAATATAATTTGAAAGCTATTATCAAATGTAATAATAATAATACTTAGCACCGCGTCTTACTACTCGTTCGGGTTATAAGCTTAAGTACTAATTGCGCTAGTGAGTTAGGAATTGGAAAGGTTGACTATAGAGGGTATGAACCCGCATTTGCGTAGAGGGAGAGTGGAAAACCATTTAGAAAAAAAGGGCCAATTCACCCAAGTGAAAATCGAAACTCAATCTCCCCGTCCTTGGCAGTCTAGCTCAATACGAAATCATCGCGTTAGCCAACTACGCCATTGAGGCGGGTTATATAAAATGTAAATAATGACTATGATAATGTGTTTAAGTCCAAAATGTGTTTTTTTTACTGCCAATAATACCTCGTTTTGCGGATCAGATCTCTGGCGAATGAATTCAAGTTAGAGTCTAGTAAAGTGCAGATTTTTTCACATGCTTCGCGTCTTGCTACCCACCTGGGCTATCTGGTTATTTACACTCTAATAAGGTAGATAGGCTTATGAGGAAGGTAGAGTTTAGAAAAATGCGCCCGCATTTAAGTAAAAAGAGAAAGCGAACCTAGTTGGGTAAAAAAAAAAATACTTCAATAGACAGGACCAGGATTTAAGCCTAGACCTCTCAGTCTCCGGAAAATAACCGCCAACATTTGCACCTTAAAAGTACACGACATTTTGATTAAACTATACATTTCACTCGAATTACAAAAAAGGCACCTTGGAAGGTAGACGTTGTGCCAACTTCTCCATTAAGACACCCAAACCATAAAAGTGTTCACAAAACTTCCAAATTAAACAAGAGAAATTTTCTTTAGAACAACTTCTCACTCTGCGTAATTAAAAAGTTGTACATTTGTTTAACTCTCTGAAAGTGAAATACGTCACATGTTGAGTTAATCTCCGTGTTGAAGTTTCTAGCTCCTACCAACAAGTAAGTAGTGTCTCACCAAGATAAGCAGCAGGTAGCCTCAAACTCGTGTAGCCTCAAGCTCGTGTAGTGTCGCACCAAGATAAGCAGCAGGTAGCCTCAAAATCGTGTCGCACCAAGATACGCAGCAGGTAGCCTCAAGCTAATGTAATGTCGCACCAAGATAAGCAGCAGGTAGCCTCAAACTCGTGTAGCCTCAAGCTAGTGTAGTGTCGCACCAAGATAAGCAGCAGGTAGCCTCAAGCTAGTGTAGTGTCTCACCAAGATAAGCAGCAGGTAGCCTTAAACTCGTGTAGTGTCGCACCAAGATAAGCAGCAGGTAGCCTCAAGCTAGTGTAGTGTCTCACCAAGATAAGTAGCAGGTAGCCTCAAGCTAGTGTGGTGTCGCACCAAGATAAGTAGCAGGTAGCCTCAAACTCGTGTAGCCTCAAGCTAGTGTAGTGTCGCACCAAGATAAGCAGCAGGTAGCCTCAAACTCGTGTAGTGTCGCACCAAGATAAGCAGCAGGTAGCCTCAAACTCATGTAGTGTCGCACCAAGATAAGCAGCAGGTAGCCTCAAACTCGTGTAGTGTCACACCAAAATAAGCAGCAGGTAGCCTCAAACTCGTGTAGCCTCAAGCTAGTGTAGTGTCTCACCAAGATAAGCAGCAGGTAGCCTCAAGCTCGTGTAGTGTCGCACCAAGATAAGCAGCATGTAGCCTCAAACTCGTGTAGCCTCAAGCTAGTGTAGTGTCTCACCAAGATAAGCAGCAGGTAGCCTCAAACTCGTGTAGTGTCGCACCAAGATAAGCAGCAGGTAGCCTCAAACTCGTGTAGTGTCGCACCAAGATAAGCAGCAGGTAGCCTCAAACTCGTGTAGTGTCACACCAAGATAAGCAGCAGGTAGCCTCAAACTCGTGTAGCCTCAAGCTAGTGTAGTGTCTCACCAAGATAAGCAGCAGGTAGCCTCAAACTCGTGTAGTGTCGCACCAAGATAAGCAGCAGGTAGCCTCAAGCTCGTGTAGTGTCGCACCAAGATAAGCAGCATGTAGCCTCAAACTCGTGTCGGGGAAAATAAAGCGAGCTTTCACACGAAACAAAATGGACCCTGAATACTGTTATTCGCTTCGGTGGTCGCATGGTATCACAACAGATGGTCTGCCTATGATGGGGATATTGGGTTTGAAGACTAGTCGGGTGTATTAAGGATGGTTTTCCACTCTACCTCAATGCAAATGTGAGTACACTTCCTCAGATGCAACCTCCCTCATCTTAAAGATATTAACAAAAAAAGGGACGCAACAAGAACGGGTAGTAAGACGATGACAACAATAATTGTATTTTAATTTGCAGGGCGTCAATATAATGTTAACTCATAAGCTGCTAACGGTGGAGTGACACATTTTGCAGCCTTAGATTTATAAGCAATTTATGAAATATAGAATCTGATCTGAACGCTATAAGCATTACTAAATCTACACTTGGTATTAATAGAGGCCCACAGGTCGGGTTGCCACTCATTTTTATATTTTAGATTCTTTTACATTTACCGGTTTTACAAACAAAATTTTGGTTTACCATGTGACACGTGAGTATTTTTTAACAATGGTCTTTCTTTCATCAGGAAAATACTATGCCTCCTCTAGATATTTTGTTTCGCTATATTTGAACGATATAATGCTAAGTTATGTAAGTGTAAATAAATTAATTGATATAACACTTTTAAAATACTCAATAGACATACCACTCAACCAACAAACTTTTTAATAGCCTTAAATGCTATGATTTTAAGTTTATTCACAGGGTAGCTAGCAAAAATATTGTTATTTAGTATATTAAGAGGATTTCATGAACAATACTTTAAGTGTATAAAAATAATTACAGATTAAATCCATATAATATTACACAATGTAAAAATATTTTGGCTTAAGTTATATTTATTTACCTTTATCAGTACTCACTAGTTGTCTATTTATCCACATAATATTTAAACAAACCAAATAGTTTAGATGGTTTATGCTAAATTATCTAAAATATATTATTCTGAAGTTATTATTACCCTATAGCTTTCCACAGTTTCCACCATTTGATGGTTGGTACCAAAATAAAACATATTTGAAACAATGTGTTTGGTTGACTGTATCATATTTAGCCAGGGTAGAATACAAGAAACATATGAGTTGGTAGTAACATAATTTATCTACTCTAGAATAAAATATAATGTTGATGGATACTATTTAGAGTGAGGATTTGTTTCATATGTGGTGACTGTCATATGAGAAAATGTGTTTAGAAATGCATGTGCATTGCTACAGCTAAACAACAGCTCAGAACCTTTGTTTAAATAATTACAATATAATTCAAATAGCACTTTACAAATTTTATAATTATAAATACAAAGCAAGGTAAGAGTTTGAGATTGTGATCGTTTGAAAATTGAACTTTGGTTTGTTTTAGAACTCTAGTGAACTTTGTGAAATTCCCTAACTTTTCCCAGTTTCCAAGTCTGAACTCGTATCATCCCCGTTAACTCTTAAGTTAAGCAAGTTCTCTATTACCCTTGCGTTTAAAACGTTACAATTAAAAATAAGTGAAATGCACACTTTTAAGTTGTATTTTTTTTTACTCTCATAGAATTTTCCTACTCAATGAAACAAGTTTTCTTGATTCAAATATTTATTTTTAATATTATATAACACTAGCAAAAGTACCCGGCCAACTCTTTTTCTTTGCTTCAAACAGAAATCAAAAATCTCTTAATTTGACTTAATGATGTAATCCATACAAAAAGCCCAAAACAAGAAGCGGCCGAAAATCAAATTAAGCCGGCCACAACTTGGACACGACCCGAACAAAGACGACTTACCTAGTGAGGATGTGACTGCGTGCAAGTGGCAAGGTTCGAACAAGAGACCGACCGCCGCCAACTTGACTCGCGCAGTTGGATCGATGGAGCGACGCGACGCCCCTGCCCCTCTTCCCGCCACAATACTTTCCGTGAGGCGAGAGAAACACAACAAGCATTCATCGCCCGCCCTCTGCTCTTCAGAACAAAATAACCCAAAAGAAAACTTCCACCGAGCACCAGATGTCTATGATTAATAGTTCCGAACATCGTACTTTAGAAAGGAGAGATCTTATTCTTTTCTTTGCCTTCACGTCTACCAGCCAGAGAACCCTCAACGTAACAATGAAAACAAGTTTAAGAGTCGGTATCACCCCACGGATAACACTAACTAGGTAGGTAATACAGCTCAAACCATATGTGGCATCGTGGTGGGGTAACTTAGCTTCTTAAATTAAAAACACTGTAATTGAGAACAATCAAAATATTTTAAAATATTTAAAACAATATTTTAAAAAATTAAAAATTATTATTTTAAAATTAAAAAAGCAAAAACAATTTCACATTTTCAAATCTCGCTTTAGTCAAATAAAGAGTAGAGAAAACCACACCGTGATGCTATTTCTTGTTCGAGCGTACATATATAGTTGTGTGCCTAATCTCCACGTTAATCGGCTCTTAAAGAGGACTGCGTTATTGGCTGTAGATATACTGTTGATATAGTGTTTTGTTTTAGCACCGCGTCTTAATACATTACTACCCGTCCGTGTTATACGCATAAGTACTAATTACGCTAATATGTCAGGGATGAGTAAGGTTGAATTTAGATAAAAGTATATCTGCATTTACGTGGAGTGAGTGTACAGGCAATTTTAATTACTCATGCTATTTTATAGTCGGGAGAACCAATAAAAATATTATAAAATTGCCTTGCGGAGATTGAGATTACTGACGTAGACCAAAGGCCCCGTGCAGTAATGTTTTAAAAACATTGCCTTAAACCAAGCATCCACCGAAGCAGGTGTTGGTACGACAAATACATTATATGTGTCAATAATTAAACAATCGTACAAAAATAACAGCGTATTGCTAAATAAAGGCATGCAATTATTTAACTTTCAAAACATTTGAATGAGTGTAAATAAATTACTCAACTCAATTTCGAAATATCATAAGCTAAAGAAAGAAAAAGAGTCAATTTCCCCAATGACGAACCATCATAGGCTGGAAAGAGAAAAAAAGCCAACAATGGCACAAGACAATTCCATTCATATTATTATAACTATTATAATGAAACCCGCCTCGGTGGCGTAGTTGGCTAACGCGCTTGTCGTGTTGAGATCGACTGCTGAGAACGGGGAGATCGAGGTTCAAATCTCGGTCCTGAGAACGGGGAGATCGAGGTTCGAATCTCGGTCGGGTGAACTGGGGGTGGTTTTTCCTAAATGGTTTTCCACTCTCCCTCCACGCAAATGCGGGTTCACTTCTTCTAATTCAACCTTCCCAATTCCTAATCCATTAGCGTAATTAGTACTTAAAGCGTATAACCCGAACGGGTAGTAAGACGCGGTGCTAAATATTATTATTATTATTATTATTATTGTTAAAATCAATAACTCTAAAACGTGACAGAACACTTAAGGCAAACGCAGCCCGCGCTCAATGAAAATGTGAACCTCACAGAATTAAAGATAAACTCTCGATGGGAGATGTCAAATAGCTAATGATTCAAATAAATATATTTGCAAAAGTCATTATTTCATTTTAATAGGCACGTATTTGATTAATATAAATAAATATGCCTAATGCTAAGTTGTTTCGTCAAAGTGTGTGCGTACATATTTCATAACACATTTAAGGGCGATTGATAAACTTTTTTGCAGTAAAATTTAAAAGGCTCTTCAAAAATAAAATGTATAAAATATCAAAAATAATGTTTTATTAAGTATTGTTTGTAGGTTTATATTAAGTTTATGGGATCAACAAATATTTCTTCGACCCACGGTGCAAGCTGATGATCAGATTTTAAAAACGTTGGACTACCCTGGTCTAGAGTATGAATACACCAAAAGTGTTAATACTGATGGTTTTAATATTAGTGTTCGCCCTTTTTATCTTAATCATTTATGAGAGAGAATTTACGTCACCAATAGTCAATACTGGTAACAGTAAAACTAAAAATACACCTTTTCAATTTTTGTCTCGAGTTTATACAAAATATTCTCTCAGAAACATTTTGAAAATTTTCCAACAAAATTAGGGATGTTAAACCAAGCAATAAGCTAAATTGGAAAGGAAGTTGGTTAAAATGGTTTAATTTTATTGTAGTCCAAGAGAACAAACATTTTTAAAACGCATTGATAAACATAAAAAAAAATTAAAAATAACTAAAATCTTGAGGCAATAGGCAGCGTAGTACACGTAAAACAGCCTTTGGATACATTATTGGAGCGTCGAGACGCCGCCAACATGGCCCTGTGAATAAAGGTCAGCGTTCGAGCTAATTAATCATGGCATTCCCACACAGTTTTGAGATCTCCTCATTTGGAGTGTATTTCCAAACTTGCAATGCGATCTACGCAACTGTGGGTGGGTTCTGATCTTAGATAAAAGCACTTTAATGTAAATCAATATTAATTATGTAAACGTTAGAAACTTTCAAATACTTTTAAAACTCTGTACCCTGCGTCTTACTCCCAGGCCGGGCTGTCCAAATATTTACAGCTATGCGGTAAGGATGAGGAAGGTAGAATTAAGCAGTGTAACTGCATTTACGTGGGGGGGTAGAAGCCTACCAGACGGTTAGACGAATATATTCTTCAACTACTTAACTAACAAAGTAATTTATAACGGTATTTGGACTTATGGAATAATTTTACCTTTATCGCTCAGTAGGTAATTTTAATTGCCTTTTTTAACTCGTCAGGTGATTTTTCTTCTAAACCTCGGGGTGGTTTACCTTCTCAACTCTCAAGATAATGCACTATGTAGTAGTACACTACAAACGAGTCCGGAAGTTTGGCTTCACCCCTATCGTCTCACTTGCCGTCCCGGCTATACGCAATTTAATTACTACTTTTATAGGACAAGGATGAGAAGGTATCATTTAAGAGGAAATATATCCGACTTGTGTGGGAGATGTGTGTGGAACTTTATTTTTTTAACCATAACACGCTCTACCAGGATTCGAACACAAACTTTCCCGTCAGTGGCAAACCAGACTAGTCCGCACGTCCACTGATGTGGGTGGAGACCGGAAACTGAACTAGAGGTTGGCATAATCGATTTACTCGAAAGACAGGGTTTAAGAATGACTGTCTCGAATTATTATTGCTTTATAACCATATGAAGTGTATAACCTGAACAGGAGAACAATTTGTGATTGAAATCTTTAAAAGGAAAGTTCTGAGGAAAATCTTCAGATCCGTTCAAGACGAGGTTAGTGGGTAAAATCCGATAAAAGGGGAAAATGGACAACTTATATAGGAAACCGAACATAGGTGTCAGTCATTAAACTCCGTAGACTACAATGGGCTAGTGACGTCGCGCGGATGGACGGGATCCGATGGCCGGAAAGCTCTATGAACATCATACCGGTAGGCAGGTAGATTTACGATGGATAAATTCTTTCAATTGTATCCGTAAAATTTTAAATTATTTCTTTCTGCGAAAAAAAAACTGCTATTAAAATGGAACGAGTGCAATCGATATATCCTCTGTTTTAACGTTTATATTTGGTTTTTTAATTTTTTATAAAGACGTTAACATCAGAAACGCAAACATACAAGTTACAATAAAACAATACATTAACAGCGATTCACAAGTTCTCTTCTCACATGTACCTTTCTGCTACAGCGCTTGGTGGTTGAATCACTCACTAACGTACGGTCTTCTGTATACCAAATATATTTTACAACACAGTCCTAGTGTTTCTATTTTACAACACAGTCCTAGTGTTTCTATTTTACAACACAGTCCTAGTGTTTCTATTTTACAACACAGTCCTAGTGTTTCTATTTTACAACACAGTCCTAGTGTTTCTATTTTACAACACAGTCCTAGTGTTTCTATTTTATAACACAGTCCTAGTGTTTCTATTTTACAACACAATCCTAGTGTTTCTATTTTACAACACAATCCTAGTGTTTCTATTTTATAACACAGTCCTAGTGTTTCTATTTTACAACACAATCCTAGTGTTTCTATAATTACAACACAGTCTTAGTGTTTCTATTTTACAACACAGTCCTAGTGTTTCTATTTTATAACACAGTCCTAGTGTTTCTATTTTACAACACAATCCTAGTGTTTCTATATTACAACACAGTCCTAGTGTTTCTATTTTACAACACAGTCCTAGTGTTTCTATTTTACAACAAAATCCTAGTGTTTCTATTTTACAACACAGTCCTAGTGTTTATATTTTATAACACAGTCCTAGTGTTTCTATTTTATAACACAGTCCTAGTGTTTCTATTTTACAACACAGTCCTAGTGTTTATATTTTACAACACAGTCCTAGTGTTTCTATTTTACAACAAAGTCCTAGTTCTTTTTATTTTACAACACAGTCCTAGTGTTTCTATTTTACAACACAGTCCTAGTGTTTCTATTTTACAACACAGCCCTAGTGTTTCTATTTTACAACAAAGTCCTAGTTCTTTTTATTTTACAAACGATGAACACAAATGTGAAGAAAGACACGACTTCCAACAGTAATTACTAATTACATTCAAAACTTTCTTCATCCTTTTTTTTATTATTTTTTTAGGAAAAATAAGCGCACGGAGTTTCCGGCAATCTATGGTACGCAGAAGAGAGAAGAAGGGACTCAATAAAGAAGAGAGACGAGATGAGTGCGCTGGCGGCGGATAATAGGTATGTGTTGATGAAATGTAAAGAGTTAATAAAAGAAGGAATGGAAAATAGAATGAAAAACAAAGCAATAAGAGAGGAACGGAAATGCGTATGGAAGTGAAAAGGGTTTTAAGAATATTAGGCAAGAAGGGGAAAAAATGAATAAATAGCAAGAGAGGGAAAAAGTCCGTCCATCCTGGCTCAATTAAATTGAAGGATCTTCTGGGTCTAAACTAATTTATTTCCGCGAGGTAGCACACACAGAGCTACTTGCGACGAAAAAAATAATATCCATACGAACCGTGTTTTATTACGATTAAGAGGAGGAAAGGAGTCGGTAGATGAAAATAAAACCACACAAATTTACTTAAAGCTACAATTTTCCTTTGAAATTGAAAATTAACAGTTAAAAACACACTTATTATTTTGAATGCAATTTGAATAATAGGATCCAGGACCAGATGCTTGAGGCACTGTCTCCACAGTGAGGCTTCCCATCCTTAGAATAATAGGAGCCAGGACCAGATGCTTGAGGCACTGTCTCCACAATGAGGCTTCCCATCCTTGGAATAATAGGATCCAGGACCAGATGCTTGAGGCACTGTCTCCACAGTGAGGCTTCCCATCCTTGGAATAATAGGA